>WNWK01012040.1:0-61536 GCA_009830355.1 Cherax destructor
CTCCTGCAGTTCTGTGGCGGGTTGTACATTACAGCAATTACCACCTTATGGCCCTCAGACTGAATTGTTCCTACTATGTAGTCCCTTTCACCCATTCCATCCATTCCTTCCACTTCCTCAAATCCCCACCTGTTCTTAATGAGCAGTGCAACTCCTCCTCCCCTCTGCTCCCTCTATCTTTCCTGAGGATTTGATATCCGGGTGGGAAGATTGCATCTGTTATCATCCTGGTGAGTTTCGTTTCTGTGAGTGCTATTATGTCTGGGGATGTCTCCTTTATTCTTTCATGCCACTCCTCACATTTATTTGTTATACCATCTGCATTTGTATACCAAACCTTTAACTTCTTTTCTAAAACCGTAGTCTGGGGGGTATGTTGGGGTTGGGAAAGTGGGAGATCTGATTGGGAACTATGGGTGGTTGGTGTGAAGGTGGAGTTTGTAATGAGGTGGGTGGAATCATTGGGTATGGCATGTGTGTTTTGGGTTAGGTTGTTTGGTTGCATTGGGGTTGTCCAGGTTGGGGAACATCTGAAGGTGGTTGTATTAGAGCTTCCTCCTGAGTCTGGGTTCTCCTGTCCATCTCTCTTTCCTCCTTTTGTCTCTGTACCCTCTCTTTCAGTTTCTGTCTTTCTTCCCGTGTTCTGTCGCAGTTGAGATACACCCTCCGGTACTCTGACATATCCCTTAGTCTTGCTTTCTCCTGCAGGATCCTGTTTCGAGTCAATTCTGCTTTGAAAATTACTTTGACTGGCCGGATTCTTCCTCTTGCAAATCCCCCTATTCTCAGAAAATTTGCCAGCTGGGTCATGTCATCTTCTCCTATTGCTTTCATGATGTTTTCAATCGCATTTTCTCCCTTGTCTTCTTGCTTCATAAGTTTCCCCTTCAGCTTCCTGGAGCCCATAAACAAAGACTGATCTCTCTCTTTCATTCTCCCACTGCCTATCCCTATGTAACCCCTGATTCGATTTAGTTGCCTCCATTGCAGCTTTCCTTTCTTCAATCTCTTCACTGTCTGTTATCCCTTGGCCCAGTGGCCTGTCGCTTTCCCTTCTTAACTTTCCCTGTGCACTGCTGTGGTCTGTTAGGGCTTCTACGTATAGCTTAGCTCTCCCTTTTACTACACTCCCTCGATTGTTCCTGATGTGATCCTCTCTTTCTCTCGGGTTCCACGATGGTCTGATATAGCCTCTGCATACCGTTTCACTCCGTTCTCTACAGTCCTCTTCTTTGTGACTGAGGTAGCAGTTTCTGATACCATGTCCACATTGCTTTTTAGTTCTTTAGGCTGTTTCAAATTTTTCAGTTCTTCTTCTAATCTCTGTATCTTAGCCTCTGCTGTTGTGACTTGCTTTTCCCACTTCCTGCTTTCTGCAGCTATCCTCTCCTCCATTATCTTACTTTCTGAAGCTATCCTCTCCTCCATTTTCATGCTAAGCTCCTCTAGCTTCCTTCCCCACTCATGTTCCCTTTTCATGAGCTCTGCTGCCCAATCTTCCTTTGCAGACTCATCCTCCAGTCCCCTAGTTTTCCGTCCTGCTCTCTGGGACCCCATTTTTTATTTTTTATTTTTAAGATGCCACAGAGTGGAAAACTATGTATTTCTGTGTGGTTGTTTTGTGGTGTGATTGCCTGAGTGTTTGTGTGGGGGGTGGAGGGAGGGAGAGGAGAAACTGAAGACAGTGGGGAAATGGAAGAGAGGTGGGGAGGGGGAAAGAGGGGGGATTATGAGGAGAGAGTGAAGGAGGGAGAAGCAGAGGTGGAGAGAGAATGGGAGAGGGAGAGGGGGCGGAGGTGGGTGAGTGTGTGTGTGTGTGTGTGTGTGTGTGTGTGTGTGTGTGTGTGTGTGTGTGTGTGTGTGTGTGTAGAGTGGTACCTCAAGTTACGATGGTCCCCAAAATCGCCCTTTTATGTAAGTTTATTTTTTTAAATGCTTTTGTAAGTATATTTTTGGGGGTGTAAAAGGACTAGTCTATTTTACATTATTCCTTATGGGGATAAATTCGTTTGGTAATGGCACTTGAACAGCATTCTCGAACGAAAAAATATCGTAACTCGAGGTACCACTGTATATATATATATATATGTATATATATATATATGTATATATATATATGTATATATATATATATATATATGTATATATATATATATATATATATGTATATATATATATATATACAGTGGTACCCCGGTTTACGATATTTTTCATTCCAGAATGCTGTTCAAGTGCCATTACCAAACGAATTTATCTCCTTAAGAAAAGTTGTAAATAGACTAGTCCTTTAGACCCCAAAATTACACTTACAAAGCATTTAAAAATAAACTTACATAAAAGGGTGAGTTTGGGGACCATCGTAACGGAGTACCACTGTATATATATATGTATATATATATATATATATATATATATATATATATATATATATATATATATATATATATATACAGTGGTACCCGGTTTACGATATTTTTCATTCCAGAATGCTGTTCAAGTGCCATTACCAAACGAATTTATCTCCTTAAGAAATGTTGTAAAATAGACTAGTCCTTTTAGAACCCCAAAATTACACTTACAAAAGCATTTAAAAATAAACTTACATAAAAGGGTGAGTTTGGGGACCATCGTAAACCGGGGTACCACTGTATATATATATATATATATATACAGTGGTACCTCGACTTACGATATTTTTTCATTCCAGAATGCTGTTCAAGTGCCATTACCAAACGAATTTATCTCCTTAAGAAATAATGTAAAATAGACTAGTCTGTTTAGACCCCTAAAAGTACACTTACAAAAGCATTTAAAAAAATAAACTTACATAAAAGGGTGTGTTTGGGGACCATCGTAAGTCGGGGTACCACTGTACATATATATACACATACATACATATATACATACTGTGGACCCCCAAGTTTCAGCGGGATCGTGCTTTGTGAATTTCGCCTTTCAGCGCCTTTTTTCGGCGAAAAATAGACTCATGGTTCACAATTTTATTCGCGATTCGGCAGTGGCTTATTCCCAGCCCTTTGGTAAAGAAGGTGAGAAACACGACAGAATTCAAGAAATAACACACCAGCCAGGGTACTTCCCCACACCAGCCAGGGTACTTCCCCACACACCAGCCAGGGTACTTCCCCACACACCAGCCAAGGTACTTTCCCACACAAACCAGCCAGGGTACTTCCCCACACAAACCAGCCAGGGTACTTCCAAACACACGATTTGATTTGAGTAGGACTTGCGCATGAGTGAATAGAATTATCGAAGCTTATTGCTTGGGGAGCATTGAAAATTGGGTTGGGCAAATATTCTGTTAGTGTGATGGTTTGTTAAGGACCTGCCTAGTATGTGCCAACAGGTCTGCTGCAGTGTTCCTGCTTTCTTATGTTCTTATGTACACCAGCCAGAGTACTTTCCCACAATAACTTAACTAGAAATTTATTCCTTTCATATGCCTTCACTCTTCTATAGCTATTCATGACCCTAGTGGGTTTAGCTCTTCTTTTTTATTATGATTATAATAATAACTTGTAATAATAATAATAATAAAGTGAACCCCTGAGCTTCAGCGGTATTAACCCGTTCCAGACATCCAAAAGTATTAAAATAAAATATTTTTTAGAACTTTTTGACATTAAATTACACACAATTTTATGAGAAATAAAGAAATAATAGTACAATAACATGTCACTTACATTTATTGAAGAGTTGTTGATGTGTGGAAGATGGGAGGAGGGAAGAGGATGGAGTAGTATGCTAGTGTTTGGAAGGGGAATCCCCTTCCATTAACACTGCAGGTGGCAAGTTCTTTTCTGGGGTTACTGCCTTTTTCTTTTAATGCCACACTCCCTGCATGAATGCTACACTCCCTATATGAATGCTACACTCCCTGCATGAATGCTACACTCCCTGCATGCCTGCTACACTCCCTGCAAGAATGCTACACTCCCTGCATGAATGCTGCACTCCCTGCATGAATGCTACACTCCCTGCATGAATGCTACACTCCCTGCATGAATGCTACACTCCCTGCATGAATGCTACACTCCCTGCATGAATGCTACACTCCCTGCATGAATGCTACACTCCCTGCATGAATGCTACACTCCCTGCATGAATGCTACACTCCCTGCATGCCTGCTACACTCCCTGCATGCCTGCTACACTCCCTGCATGAATGCTACACTCCCTGCATGAATGCTACACTACCTCCATGCCTGCTACATTCCCTGCATGAATGCTACACTCCCTGCATGCCTGCTACACTCCCTGCATGAATGCTACACTCCCTGCATGAATGCTACACTCCCTGCATGAATGCTACACTCCCTGCATGTCTGCTACGCTCCCTGCATGCCTGCTACGCTCCCTGCATGCCTGCTACATTCCCTGCATGAATGCTACACTCCCTGCATGCCTGCTACACTCCCTGCATGCCTGCTACACTCCCTGCATTGCTGCTACATTCCCTGCATGCCTGCTACACTCCCTGCATGCCTGCTACACTCCCTGCATGAATGCTACACTCCCTGCATGAATGCTACTAATCTCCTCCTGCATGAATGCTACACTCCCTGCATGAATGCTACTCCCTGCATGAATGCTACACTCCCTGCATGAATGCTACACTCCCTGCATGAATGCTACACTCCCTGCATGAATGCTACACTCCCTGCATGAATGCTACACTTCCTGCATGAATTCTACACTCCCTGCATGAATGCTACACTCTTTATCACAGGCTTGGAACTAGGAGCTTTCTTGGGGCCCATGGTTGCTTATTTAGCAGTTGCAAGCACTAAAAATAGTGGAATAATGACAATATACTGGTATGAATGTGTGGGTGGTGGTCGCTCTCGCTTGTAAACAATAGCACACTGACGCTCCATGGAGTGCCCGGGCCCAGCTGGGCCAATCATACTCGTCCGGGACGAATAGCCAACTTCTAGCAGATCAGCTAATACCGAGCCAAAATTCTCGTCAAAAAACCTGTTGAACACCGATTTGGACGACCTCCGACGCCGTCGAGCACCGGGGGTTGACTGTAAAGTGGACCCTTGTTTTTCGTAAGCATCGGAATTCATAATTTTTTCTAATCGTAACGTTTTTTCGTCATAATATTGACTCGCGAATCATCGTTTGACTCACAAATAGTCATTCGTCCCAAATGCGTCCGGGCGGCCCAACACACCATTCAAAGTCAGTGTGCCATTGTTTATCAGCGAGTGAGCACGATCCCACATGTTCATATGATGCATTTTGTAACATTCCATTCGTTTTAGTGCTTGCAACTGCTAAATAAGCCATCATGGGCCCAAAGAAAGTGAGAAACATGATAGAATTCAAGAAAAACATCATTGCAAAATATGAAAGTGGAGTGCGTGTGTCAGAGCTTGCCAGGATGTATGGAAAACCCCATACAACCATCGCTTCCATTGTGGCTAAGAAAATGGAAATCTAGGAAGCTGTTGTTGAGAAAAGGGTAAATATGCTCACAAAAATGAGATCGCAAATACAGTGGTACCTCGGTTTTCGTACAGCTCCCAACTCGAACAATTATGTAAGTGTATTATTGTAAGTGCTTTTGTAAGTGTATTTTTGGGGGTCTGAAACGGACTAATCTAATTTGCATTTGTCCTTATGGGAACAAATTCGTTCGGTAACGGTGCTCGAACAGCATTCTGGAATGAATTATCGACAAAAACCGAGGTACCACTGTACTCGAAGATGTGGAGAGGTTTTTGTTGGTGTGGATCAATGAGAAACAATTAGCAGGAGATAATGTTATGCAGTCGAAATTTGTGAAAAGGCAATGCAGTTGCATGACGATCTCGTAAAGAAAATGCCTGCAACGAGTACTGATGTTAGTGAATTTAAGGCCAACAAAGGCTGGTTTGAGAGATTTAAGAAGTGTAGTGGCATACACAGTGTGGTAGGGCATGGTGAGGCTGCCAGTTCTGACAAATGTGCGGCTGAAAAATATGTGCGTGAATTCAAGGACTATGTAGAGGCTGAAAAATTCCTCCCCCAACAAGTGTTCAGTTGTGACGAAACAGGCCTCTTTTGGAAGAAAATACCAAAGAGTACCTACATCATGCAGGAGGAAAAGGCACTGCCAGGACACAAGCCTATGAAAGACAGGCTAACTCTCATGTTCTGTAGTAATGCTAGTGGGGATTTCAAAGTGAAGCCTTTACTGGTGTATTACTGAAATTCCCAGAGTGTTCAAGAAAAACAGTGTTGCCAAGGCTAATTTGTGTGTGATGTGGAAGGCTAACAGTAAGGCATGGGTCATGAGGGAAATTTTCCTTGATTGGTGTTCAATGAAGTGTTTGGCCCCAGTGTGAAGAAATACCTCCTGGAAAATAAATTGGAACTCAAGTGCCTCCTGGTAATGGACAATGCACCTGCTCATCCTCCAGACTTGGAGGATGAAGTTCTTGCCCCCTAATACCACTCCTCTCATCCAGCCCATGGACCAGCAGATCATTTCAAACTTCAAAAAACTCTACACCAAAGCAATGTTTCAAAGGTGCTTCGATGTGACCTCAGACACTTAATTGACCCTAAGAGAGTTTTGGAAAGATCACTTCAATATCCTCCATTGCATAAACCTTATAGGTAAGGTTTGGGAGGGAGTGACTTCTATTACTTTTGAACTCTGCTTGGATAAAATTGTGGCCAGATTGTGTCCAAGAGGGATTTTGAAGGGTTTGGGGCTGACCCTGAGGACCCTATGCCAGTTGTGGAATGTATTGTGGCATTGGGGAATTCCATGGGGTTGGATGTGAGTGGCGAGGATGTGGAAGAGTTGGTGGAGGACCACAATAAAGAGCTAACCACTGAAGAGCTGCAAGAACAGCAACAGACCACAGCTCAGGAAATTGCTTAAGAGGAGGAGGAAGAGAGAGGGAAGAAGGTGCCTTCCTCAGTGATTAAGGAGATTTGTGCAATGTGGAGTAGGGTGGAAACATTTATGGAGGAACATCACCTTAACAAAGCTGTTACAGGCTGTGTCTATGACATGTTCATTGGCAATCTCTTGTCCCATTTTAGGGAAATTTTAAAGAGATGCCAGAAACAGAACTCTCTGGACAGATATTTAGTGCCACAGGTGTGCAGTGACTCTCAAGCTGGTCCTAGTGGCATTAAAAAACAAAGAAGGGAAGTAACCGAAGAAAAGGACTTGGTACCTGAAGTCTTTATGGAATGGGATTCCCTTTCCAAACAATAGTAACTCCTCCATCCTCTTCCCTCCTCCAGGAGCATTGTCCAGTAACAGGAGGCACAGGAGTGGCAATTTATTTTCCGGGAGATATTTTTTCACACTGGGGCCAAACACTTCATGGACCCACTCTTTGAAAATTTGCCTCGTGACCCATGTGTTATTATTAGCTTTCCACAACACACAATTTATTCTTGATGACATTGTTTTTCTTGAACACTCTGGGATTTTCTGAGTGATACACCAGTAAAGGCTTCACTTTAAAATCCCCACTAGCATTAGCACAGAAGAAAAGCGTTAGCCTGTCTTTCATAGGTTTGTGTCCTGGCAGTGCCTTTTCCTCCTGCGTGATGAAGGTCCTCTTTGGCATTTTCTTCCAAAAGAGGCCTGTTTCGTCACAATTAAACACTTGTTGGGGTTTGAATTTTTCAGTGTCTACGTAGCCCTTAAATTCACTTACGAATTTTTTACCCGCCCGTTTGTCTGAACCTGCAGCCTCACCATGCCTTAACACACCGTGTATGCTACTACGCTTCTTAAATCTGTCAAACCAGCCTTTGCTGGCCTTAAGTTCACTATCAGCACTCGTTGCAGGCATTTTCTTTATGAGATCGTCATGCAACTGCCTTGCCTTTTCACAAATGAGTGGCTCCGAAACACCATCACCTGCTATCTGTTTATTGTTGATCCACACCAGCAACAACTTCTCAACCTGTTCCACTGTTTGTGATCTATTTTTGGTTAACATGTCAACACCTTTTGCAACATCAGCTTCCTTAATTTCTTTTCTCTTTGCCAGGATAGAAGCGATTGTTGATTTGCTTTTGCCAAACGTCCTGGCAAGCTCCACAAGTCTCACACCACTGGTATTTTTGTATTATTTTTTTCTTCACTTCTATCGTGTTTCTCACTTTCTTTACCAAAGAGGTGCCACTAGGAAGTTTCTTTGGGCCCATGGTGACTTACGTATTTCACAGTTGCACTCAATAAACAAGCACCAAACACAATGAATTAATTATGAAATGTTTGGATGAGCACGCAGGGTAATGTTCACTCAAAGGTAAACAAAACCAGACTCATGACGCCTGCGTGGAGAGGCGAGCAGGCGGACAGGTCTGGCATGCGGTACGAAACACGGGGCTCAATGCAGAACTTGGAACAAAATTTAGCTGAAAAACAGTTCTAAACTCGAAAAGTACAATACATACTACAGGCGTACGAAACTCGGGGTTCCACTGTATTGCATAACAGTAAATTTTCTATTTTTTAGTGTGAATAAAATTTTTTTACGTGAATAAAAAATCAAAATGGAATTCATTTGTAAAGCCTGGAAATGTAATTAATAAACAGAGGAAATGTTATTTTAGTGCCAGGAATACAGTAGTCCCTCGATTAACGATAGTTCCACATAACGGAAAAATTGTGTAACGAAAGCTTTTTTCGCTAAATATTTTTCTCAAGTAGCGATAATTTACTCGTGTAGCGAAACGTACCAGACCTGTCCGCCTGCCCCGCGCTTGCGCGGTGAGGCGGACAGGACACCAGTCTAGCGTTGTTTACACTTGAGAGAACATTACCCAGCGTGCTCTTTCAAACATTCACAATACTTTTGTTGTGTTTATTGCTGGTTCAGTGACTGTCACTGTGAAATTAGTCACCATGGGTCCAAAGAAGCTTCCTAGTGGCACCCCTGTGGTAAAGAGAGTGAGAAACACCATCGAACTAAAGAAAGAGATTGTAGAAAAATATGAGAGTGGCATACGTCTGAGTGAGCTTGCCAGGATGTACAAGAAAAACGCATCTACTATCGGCACTATCCTGGCGAAGAGAAATGAGATCAAGGAAGCTAATGTTGCAAAAAGGGTTGATATGTTAACGAAAAATAGATCGAAAACAGTGGATGAGGTTGAGAAGCTGTTGGGGGTGTGGATCAATGAAAAACAGATAGCAGGTGATAGTATTTCCACGGCAATAATTTGTGAAAAGGCAAGGAAGTTGCACGCAGATCTTGTCAAGACAATGCCTGGAACTAGTGGTGAGGAGAGTGATTTTAAAGCCAGCAGAGGCTGGTTTGAGAGGTTTAAGAAATGTAGTGGCATACACAGTGTTGTGAGGCATGGTAAAGCAGCCAGCTCAGACAAACGTGCAGCTGAAAAGTTTGTGAGTGAATTCCAGGGGTTCGTAGACACTGAAAAATTCGAACCCCAACGTGTGTTTAATTGTGATGAAACAGGCCTGTTTTGGAAGAAAATGCCCAACAGGACCTTCATTACTCAGGAGGAAAAGGCACTGCCAGGACACAAGCCTATGAAAGACAGGCTAACTCGTATGCTTTGTGCTAATGCCAGTGGTGATTTTAAAGTGAAGCCTTTACTTGTGCATCACTCAGAAAATCCCAGAGCCTTCAAGAAACACAATGTTAACAGGAATAATTTGTGTGTGTATTGGAAGGCTAACACTAATGCATGGGTCACTAATGACTTTTTCGTGGAATGGTTGACTGGCGTGTTTGGCCCTAGTGTGAAGAAATACCTCCTGGAAAAGAAATTGCCACTCAAGTGCCTCCTGGTACTGGACAATGCTCCTGCTCATCCTCACAACTTGGATGACTTTTTGTCTGATGAGTTCAGTTTCATCACAGTGAAGTTCTTGCCTCCTAACACCACTCCTCTCATCCAGCCCATGGACCAGCAGGTCATTGCAAACTTCAAGAAACTGTACACCAAAGCAATGTTTCAAAGGGGCTTTGACGTAACCTCAGCCTCTGCATTGACCCTAAAAGAGTTCTGGAAAGATCACTTCAATATCGTGCATTGCATAGGCCTTATAGGTAATGCTTGGGAGGGAGTGACTTCCAGGACTTTGAACTCTGCTTGGAGACCACTGTGGCTGGATTGTGTTGAAAAGAGGGATTTTGAAGGATTTGAGGCTGACCCTGTGCCTGTTGTGGAAGATATTGTGGCATTGGGGAACAGCCTGGGGTTGGAGGTGAGTGGTGAGGATGTGGAAGAGTTGGTGGAGGAGCACAGGGTAGAGCTAACAACTGAAGAGCTGCAAGAGCTGGAACTGGAACAGCATCAGACCAGAGCTGAGGTTATTGCTTCACAGGAGGAGGAAGAGGGAGTGAAGGAGGTGCCTTCTTCACGGATTAAGGAAATTTGTTCCAAGTGGATCGATGTGCAAAGTTTTGTTGAACAATTTCACCCTCAGCAAGCTGAAATGAGCCATCTGTGCAACCAGTTCAGTGACAGAGCCATGTTGCACTTCAGGAAAATGTTAAACAGGCGCCAGAAACAGAGGACTGTGGATAGTTATTTCTCGCGGCAGGGATCCAGTGACTCTCAAGCTTGTCCTAGTGGCATTAAAAGAAAAAGAAGGGAAGTAACCCCAGATAAAGACTTGTTACCTGAAGTCATTTTGGAGGGGGATTCCCCTCATAAACACTAACACCCTCCCCTTGTCGTCCTCCCTATCTTCCAGATGCCTGCACCTCTCTTCAATAAAGGTAAGTAAATGTTATTTATTAATCTGTTTTTTAATTTTTAGTATTAGTAGTAGTATTTATAGTGTTAATAATGTTGTTTTGTGTATGTAGAACTATAATTAAAATGTATTTTTTGTGAATATTTTTGGGTGGAATGGATTAATTGTATTTACATTATTTCTTATAGGAAATAAGGTTTCGAATTACGAATCTGGAACGGATTAATTTCATTAGTCGAGGGACCACTGTTCCTGCATTTTTTATTCTGGCCTATATTTTGAAATTAGAATATTTTGAACTTTGTGTGAAATTGGCCAAATTACAAATTTCCAGTTATATACTTTATTGGGTAGTTGAAATAGTTGATTGGGTAATTTCTTGTGCTCAATCATTATCAATTGAGCACAAGGTAAGAATTTGGTCGCCTGGAATAATGTACAGTGGAACCCCGAGTTTCGAACTTAATCCATTCCAGGAGCTAGTTCTAAACTCGAAACGTTCGAAACTCGATCCTAAATGGCCTAAAATGGGAGTCAAAGTGGGCAAAATTGCCAATGCATAAATATTGCTGATGCAGCAAAATTTGCAGGAGTGTAATTTCGTCAATTTTACATCAAATTTTATCATTTTTGTTTTACTACTTTCAGAAAAAAATCTCTACCATTTCATAAGAAAAAAATAATTTTTTTTTTAAATTCTTGAACCCTATGGTCAAGTTTCAGATCGGGGTCTGGACCCTGAAAGGGTTAGGGTGCAGGCATTGTACTTCCCACCTCCAGGACTCAAGTCTAGCTATCCAGTTTCACTGAATCCCTTCACAAAATATTACCCTGCTCACACTTCAACAGCTCATCAGGTCCCGAAAACCATTTGTTTCTATTCACTCCTATCTAACACATTCACACATGCCTGCTATATGTCCAAGCCCCTTGCACACAAAACCCTCTTTTACCCCCTCCCTCCATCCTTTTCTAGGATGACCCCTACCCCTCCACTACAGATTTATACACCCTCCAAGTCATCCTATTTTGCTCCATCCTCTCTAAATGACCAAACCACCTCAACAACCCCTCCTCAGCCCTCTGAATAATATTTTTAGTAACTCCACACCTCCTCCTAATTTCTACACTACAAATTCTCTGCATAATATTTACATCACACATTGCCCTTAGACACGACATCTCCACTGCCTCCAGCCTTCTTGCTGCAGCATTTACAACCCATGCTTTACACCCATATACATGTATATGTATAACATCAGTAGTCCGGTATACAAGTTGCAAAATTTAATGCCATAATTACAGTATTACAATACATATAGTGGACCCCTGGTTTTCGAGGGGTGCAGAAATATTCAAGGCATTTTCACGGGTTTTCTGAAAAACTATTTTTTTAGCAATTCAGATTTCGGGCACTTTTTTCGGCTAAATTTTCCCCCGGATTTTGAGAATCCGCTCAGAAATCATGTGTATGAGACACGTTCGTTCGCCTGGGATGCCGCTTCTCGTGCGTACCACACTCAGTCTGTCTCTGTCTTTCTTTGAGTTAGCAATACTCCGCTCATTCATCCATTGTTTTTTGTGCTTGTTTATTGATTGTGACTGTGAAATAAGCCACCATGGGGCCAAAGAAAGTTCAGAGTGCCAGCTCTTTGGTAAAGAAAATGAGAAACACAATAGAATTAAAGAAAGAGCTTGTAGCAAAATATGAAAGTGGCGTACATGTGGCAGAGCTCGCCAGGATGTATGGCAAGTCGACATCAACAATCTGTTCCATCCTGATGAAGAAATCAGAAGAATCAAGGAAGCTGATGTTGCAAAAGAAGTAAATATGCTAACGAAACAGGGATCACAAACAATCGAGGATGTAGAGAAGTTGTTGTTGGTGTGAATGAACGAAAAACAGTTTGCAGGAGATAGTGTTTTGGAGTCGATCATTTGTGAAAAAACAAGACAGTTACATGCGGATCTCGTAAAGAAAATGCCTGGAACAAGTGCTGCTGTTAGTGAATTTAAGGCCAGCAGAGGCTGGTTCGACAGATTCAAGAAGCATAGTAGCATACACAGTGTTGTAAGGCATGGTGAGGCTGCAAGTTCAGACAAACGTGGGGCCGAAGAATTCGTTGATGAATTCAAGGAGTACGTAGAGGCTGAAGGATTCCTCCCCCAACAAGTGTTCAGTTGTGATGAAACAGACCTCTTTTGGAAGAAAATGCCAAAGAGGACCTACATCACACAGGAGAAAAAGGCACTGCCAGGACACAAGCCTATGAAGGATAGGCTAACTCTTTTGTTCTGTGGTAATGCTAGTGGGGATTTCAAAGTGAAGCCTTTACTCGTGTATCACTCTGAAAATCCCTGTGTGTTCAAGAAAAACAATGTCATGAAGAGTAAATTGTGTGTGATGTGGAAGGCTAACAATAAGGCATGGGTCACGAGGCTAATTTTCATTGAGTGGGTCAATGAAGTGTTTGGCCCGAGTGTGAAGAAATACCTCCTGGAAAATAAATTGCCACTTAAGTGCCTCCTGGTAATGGACAGTGCTCCTGCTCATCCTCCAGACTTGGAAGACCTATTGTTTGAGGAGTGTAATTTCATCACAGTGAAGTTCTTGCCCCCTAATACCACTCCTATCATCCAGCCCATGGACCAGCACGTCATTTCAAACTTCAAAAAACTACACCAAAGCAATGTTTCAAAGGTGCTTTGAAGTGACCTCGGACACTGAATTGGCCCTAAGAGAGTTCTGGAGGAATCACTTCAGTATCCTTAATTGCGTAACTCTTATAGATAAGGCTTGGCAGGGAGTGACTTCCAGGACTTTGAACTCTGCTTGGAGAAAATTGTGGACAGAATGTGTCCAAGAGAAGGTTTTGAAGGGTTTGAGGCTGACCCTGAGGACCCTACACCTATTGTGGAATGTATTGTGTCTTTGGGGAAGTCCATGGGGTTGGATGTGAGTGGCAAGGATGTGGAAGAGTTGGTGGAGGACCACAGGGAAGAGCTAGCCACTGAAAAACTGCAACACCTTCAACTGGAACAGCAACAGACCACTGCTGAGGATATTGCTTCAGAGGAGGAGGAAGAGAGGAGAAAGAATGTGGCTTCTTCAGTGATTAAGGACATGTGTGCAAAGTGGAGTGAGTTGCAAAGTTTTGCGGAGAATTATCGCCCTAACAAAACTGTTGCAAGCTGTGTCTGCAACATGTTCAATGACAATGTCTTTTTCCATTTTAGGTAAATCTTAAAGAGATGCCAGAAACATATCTCTGGACAGATTTTTAGTGTGACAGGGGTCCAGTGCCAGTAAAAGACAAAGAAGGGAAGTAACCCCAGAGAGGGCTTTGATACCTGAAGTCCTTATGGAGGATTCCCTTCCAAACAATAAACTCTCCTCCTTCCCCTCCTTGCCTTTTCAATACGGCAACAAGTCTTCAATAAAGGTATGTAATGTTTATATATTTATTTATATTTATTTATCATTATTTTCAGTATGTAAAACTATAGTTATTCTTTAAAAAATGAATTTTTTTGTTAATATTTTTGAGTGTCTAGAACGGATTACATGTAATTGGATTTACATTATTTCTTATGGGAAATATTACTTCGGTTTTCGTCCATTTTGGATTTCGAGCAACCTTCTGGAACTGATTAATTACGAAAACCGGGGGTCCACTGTACAGTATTATCAGTTGTTTGGGTGTTCAACCAAATATACAGGTAGTGTATTATTATTATTCACTGAATGAGCTAATACTTGTAACTTTTGTGTCATTATGAGATATTGCATTTCCTTTCCTCCATTGGAGGTTCTTATGATCCATTTACTCCTCCTTCCCTTCCATACCAGAAGGCTCACATGTCTACTACATACTAGCACTCACTCTTTTTTGAACTGTACATTGAAGGTTTGAAATTCCCAGATGGAGTAGGGTATGTGGCTGTTTTTCCAGATAGTAATCCAAGGACATTTTCTAGATTTAGCCAGCATTTTCATAGCAGGGTTGTTTGCAAGACTCACCACTATTGTATGCATTGCATCCCTGTCTGCCTTGTCATTCATTGTTGTTTCTGACTCCCAAAGTATGTGACAAACTGTCCAGATATTAGCCTTCCCACATTCCATCATCCTTCATATGTGCATAACATCGGTTCTCTATCATTGATGGCAAATAGAAAGAAGTCATTTTTTGCTGGGTCCCTGAACACATTGATCTTTGGTGCAATAAACATAGATTCAGCTGCTCTGTTAGCTGTTCACAAATTATCAATCTCCTTTCTTGGACTATTTTCCAGTGCCCTCTCAGCATCCTTAAAACTACTAGCAATAATGTTAGTCAGAGTTAAACAAAAAAAAACATTTCTGTCATTGGCATGGGAAAACTACACTAATGTTTATGAATCAGACATGTGTGACAAACACATGAATACCACCTGAAGAAATGTCCAGCACTTCTCTGCAAGAGCTTCTAGGTTGCACTAGAAGTTTGCCATATCTTAATAAACTGTCCTATCTGTCATGAGAGTAATCAGAATTCACTGATGTACTCACTTTTAACTGACTTCGCTGAATATCCCACCTTGAACACAGACTCATTCTGAATTTTTGACAGAAACTAATATATTGCACCAACTTTGATTTCAGTTTTGCACATCACCACTAACTCCCACCTCTGCAAACCCCCTACCATTGTACACCCCTATTCACAGCATTTTCTAACCACATGTTTTTTAATATAATAAGAAATAATAATATTGATAATTGTAAGTAGCTAGCAACCAGGAAGGTACTACTGTCCTGCCAAAAGAATGTGAATGGGAACCTGTAATTGCTGTACACAGTGGCAGGATTGCTGGTGTCTTTTCTTTCTGCTTCATAAACACATAAGATGACAGGTAAATCTTGTTATTACTTCTTGCATCTAGTTCATACTACACATATAGGTGTATACCTACACTCATTTGAGTCATCTTTTAATCTCTTAATAGTTCTTGGTCTTCAAGTGTTTCCATCTTTATGGGAAAGTGGGTGAGAATTCTTTCTTTATAAGCCATGCATGTCGTAAAAGGCAACTAAAATGATGGGACCAATTGGCAAGTAATGTTTTCTCATATATAAATTACTAAAACAACTAAGGAAATTTTTTTAAAGGTGGGTTGTTTGAATTTGTATGGGTGTAGTATGGATGTGAAGAAAAATTTATTATTATGAATGAAAAATAAGCTAGATTTAGCTCTCTGCAAAATGATGCTAAAGAGGGTACAAGAATTTCAGTGGGAGAGGTAATTGAGATTAAGTCAGATTTTTTTTTTCAACACGCCGGCCATCTCCCACCAAGGCAGGGTCCCTGACCCAAAAAAAGAAACACTTTCACCATCATTCACACACAATCTCTGTCTTTGCAGAAGTGTTCAGACATGACAGTTCAGATGTCACTCCAAACAGCCAATATCTCAAACCCCTCCAGGACTCAAGTCTGGCTAACCAGTTTCCCTGAATCCCTTCATAAAATATTACCCTGTTCACACTCCAACAGCTCATCAGGTCTCAAAAACCATCTGTCTCCATTCACTCCTATCTAACATGCTCACACATGCCTGCTGCATGTCCAGGCCCCTTACACCCAAAACCTCTTTTACCCCCTCCCTCCATGATGTATCTGATAGAATTAGAGCTAAAACAGGAGTAGTGGTAATATTAAATGATCAGTTATGAAAAGAAAAAGAAGGAATATAAGTATGTACAGTAAAGCCCCACTTATACGGGAGGTTAGGTTCCAGGCTACTGCCAGAAAGCAGACATCGTCGGATAGAAGAACGCCATTTTTTCCACTTATATATGCATATAAATGCCAGACAACAAGTTTACACTGACTTATATAAAGTTAGTAATAGAACTATGCATTAAAAAACAATAAAAAGTAAAATTCATACACAGTACATTCATTACTTACCTTAAAATATTTGTAGTCTTAATGTAGGGCAAGAGAGAGGTAATACTTATTTGTAGGAAGTCAGGTGTAGGTAGCCCTGACTCCCCGTCCAAACTTAATACAGTGGACCCCCGGTTAACGAACACCCCGGAAATCATTTAATTATGTAAGTATAATATTGTAAGTGCTTGTGGAAGTGTATTTTTGGGGGTCTGAAATAGACTAACGTACGTGACATTATTTCTTAAGGAAGTAAATTCGTTCGGTAATGGCACTTGAGCAGGCTTCTGGAATGAATTTTTTTCATTAACCGGGGGTCCACTGTATATGATATTTAAAGCAGCCCAGAGATAAAATACACATACAGTACACTCATTATTTACCTTAAAATATGTGTAGTCTTAATGTAGAATGAGAGGTCAGTAGTAATTGTAGGAAGTCAGGTGTTGGTAGCCAGTAGATGTAGCTATGTAGTCTGCCTGGCTTCACAGCTGCACCTACCTACCTACATAGCTACACAAGATATTTAATGTGGCCCAGAGCCATATTGTTACCATTAACATACCTTGTTCACTGAGTTTAATCGTTTCTAACAAGTACCTTTAGATGCCATCATAAACGAATGGAGAAGTAATGAATAATTCATGCCGAGAATTGTAAACAAAAGCAGAGTGTTAAGGGGGAGTGACTGGGCCAAACGCAGATTTATACACGTTTTCTCTGATGCTGGACCAGAGAAAACGTAATGTTTTCCCTCCGCACGGCATATAAACATAGCATGTTAAGTAGTCTATAAGCCATTAGATTTAGTCTGCCCATAATGCCATGGCATGATAGTGGCTCTCTTTGCACTTCAATTCATAATTGTAATTACAGAATCTCAATGTAAACTTGCAACGAAATAAAAATATTATTATTATTATATATGCTATGTAACATGTTTCTTATATAATTTTGGAGAAAATATCATAGATGAATTAATGAAAATGTCTATATTAACGTAAAATAAGACATTTAATGTGCCCAAGAGCGATTTATTATTACTTACTACAGTGGACCCCCGGTGTTCGTAATTAATTCGTTCCAGAATACTGTTCAAATGCCATTACCAAACGAATTTCTTCCTATAAGGAATAATGTAAATTAGATTAGTCCTTTTAGACCCCCAAAAATACACTTACAAAATCACTTACAAAAATACACTTACATAATTGTTCGAGTTTGGAGCAGTACGAACACCGGGGGTCCACTGTATTAGTATTACTATGGCGTTAAGACTAGAGGGACGCACTTAGTGATTTAATGTGTACCTGCACGCCAGCACAGTGTGTAAGTATATTTAGGTACAGGTACACAAGTGTATTATTATCAGAGTATACTTATAAAATGCAGTATGCAATAACTTTAAAACACTTGAAATTTTATAAAGTTTCCAGACATAATAGAGAGATGTGCTTGCGGAGAGTGTAAACAAATCGGGTGGGCCGCGCCGTATTAGAAAGACCGCTCACTGCATAGAGAGTTTTGGTCATAATTTGAAATCGCCATATTACCGGAACTCCGTAAAGTGAGGCCCTGCTGTATATAATAGAGATGTATCGGATTTGAACATTTAAATATCCGCGGATGCGGATGTGTATGAGGATGTCTTACTTACATACTTATTTTGTGCATGCGGATGCAGATGCGGATGTTCTGCAGATGTTGATGCGGATGTAAGAAATTGTGCGGATGTTCCAGGGATTTCAGATGTGGACGCATATGCGGATATCTGTTTACAGTAAGATGCGGATGTATGAAATTGTGCGGATGCGGATATCCGATACATCACTAGTATATAAATTCAAGAATTACATGAATTAAAATACAGTGGTACCTCTACTTATGAGCAAAATTCATTCCAGTCAGCTATTCAAGTGCCGATACCGAATGAATTTTTTCCCATAAGAAATAATGAAAATTAGGTTAATCCATTTCAAACCCCTAAAAATACACTTACAAAAGCACCTACAAAAATACACTTACATAATTGTTCGAGTTGGGAGCTGCTCGTAAGTAGAGGTACCACTGTAAAGGTGGGATGGGAGAAATGGGCTTTATGCACCTGGTGAAGAAAGGACTATAGATGAGAGAGTTTGGGAGATGTTAAGTAAGTATTTAAGTACTTTTGAACCAAGTAAGACAATGATTGCTGTAGGAGACCAAAAATCCTGAAGTGGGAGACTGTAGTAGAGGGTGTAGTAGGTAAATTTGAAGTACCAGGTGCAAATGATAATTGGGGACCTCTAATTGAGCGATGCATAGAAAGAGATTTGGTAACAGGTATTACATATTTTAAGAAAAAGGGGATAAATAACCATAAGAGATACAATATAGGGCATGATGATATCAGTTTACTGGACTGTGTATTTAGAGGTGCGACAGATATATCAGATCATTGTTTAGCAGAAGCTATAGTGAGAGTAAGAGGTAGATGGGGTACAAGGTGAATGTCATTAGTAGGTAAGAGAAGTGAAAGTTTATTAATTAAAGTTGGGATATTGTGGTTTGGAGGATCATATGAACTGTGATGTTGGCACTCTTCTGGCAAGATAGTCTTTTCCCAAAAAGTTGCCTCTGCAGTTTTGCAACAACTGCACACTGAAGTTTAACTACTAAGTTGTAAGTTGCCATGTCATTTTGCTAAAGCTGTCATTTCCATTCAAGGTTTACAACATTCAACAATAGGTGGATCACATCCATATGGATTAGGCCTGTCAGAAATACTTCTACCCAAATATTTGACATCTTTGGGATATACTAATCACCATGTTGGGAAATGGCACCTGGGTTTCTTCAAGAAGGTTTACACTCCTACGCACAGGGGTTTTGACACTCATTTTGGATATTGGAGTGGTCGAATAGACTATTATGATCACACAGCTTTGGAGCAAGTAGGTTAAGCAAGTTTTACTCATTTTAGACCTTTTTTGTGCATGTTAGTGAATAAAATGCATGAAAAAATGATATGATATTTAATGCCAATCATGAAATATGAGTTTTCTGATGTACAGGGTTTGTGTTGGTGGATCCCTTAAGAGAGGTTTCTTGATGTCAGTAAGCAGTTCTTGATTCAAGGAACTAGACCCGACCTCTCCTTCCATAGATTGAAATTGATGGCCTCCCATTTCCCCAGGTGCTGTATAACCTCTACAGCTTTATCACAACCCTACCCCCTTCCCCATGAATGTAATAATGTATAGGTGGGCACGGTCAACAATAAAAATAAACTAACCCTCTTGCAGTACACGGCCTGAATGAAGTTACAGTGGTACCTCGGTTAACGATATTTTTTCATTCCAGAATGCTGTTCAAGTGCCATTACAAAACGAATTTATCCCCATTAGGAATAATGTAAAATAGACTAGTCCTTTTAGACCCCCCAAAAATACACTTACAAAAGCATTTATAAAAATAAACTTACATAAAAGGGTGAGTTTGGGGACCATCGTTAACCGAGGTACCACTGTATATAAATTAACATATTCAGACTCTGGTATCACTATTGCATACCAAGGTGGCAAGTGTTCCCGCATACTAAAGACATAACATGATACAGCACTGATACAGTATAAGCCATCATGGGTGACATAGTCTGAAATTTTACGTCCATTAGATCATCAGATTCTGCTACTGTAATGGACCTTTAGCAGGTCTAATTTATTAAGATGCTTGCCCTTGCCTCAACATTGGTGATGTTGTCAAGCCTCAGAATAGGATACTATCCACCTTGGTAACATCGTTTTCCTTGCGATGATCAGTGCATTCTCATGGTCACATCTGCTTTAGGAACTATTGAACATGGAGATGCCCACAAAATTTTGCTTTGCATTATTTAATTATTTTGTAAAAGGAACTCCAGATGGAACTAACTGGGTTCATGCAGTTACAGTCTTGCTTAATTGGATCAGCCTTTTCCACCTCTACATCAATTAATCTTGGTGGTCTTATATATCTTTTAATATCATAAAAAATCTCAACAGGAGAAAGATCAGTTCTACAACCATCTCAGTGCATTTGGGCTCTGACCCACTAAGAACGTCAACTCGCAAAATACATCTGCATACCTTTACAAACTATCTTGAACTTTTCAGCTTGGTATACAGTACTTTACCTTCTTCGGCCTCTTGTTTTTTTTATATCGTTTCCAGTACTAACCCTAGCCAAATGAGGCAAGCCATTTGCTCTTCTTACCAGGAGTGTCTTGAGTCTCCAACTGAGGATGGTGTTGGCTTTACTGTGATTGCCAGTGAGGACTCTTATTATGTGCAGTTACCAAGAAAGTCCTTTGTGTTCACTGTGGAGCTCAATACAATCATCGTTGCTCTTGTCCTGATAGCTGGTTTAGTTAGTTCTCAGTTCGCTGTGCATTCAGATTCTTATTGTACCCATTTGCCCTAGCTCAGTATGCTTCTGTCCACCCTGTGCTTCAAAAGATCTAAGATTGGTTGGTGTATCTCCACCAACAAGGAAGTGAAATTCTGTTGGTGTCCCTGGAAATAAACAGGTGGATGCCAAGGCAAAGGTTGCTGTAGCGAGCCCACTCTGCAGTAGACTTTTTGCCCTACAGGGATTTCTTGGGCAGTATCCATAAGTATGTTCTTGGGAAGTAGCAGGCCTGGTGGGCCCTATAGACTGGGAGCAAGTTGTACAGGGTTCAGCAGGATGGGGTAGGGGGGTGTTTGGCTCTCCTTCTTCAACAGGAATCATCACTTTGAGACTAATTTCTGTTGACTGAGGATCGAGCACACACATCTCACCCATAGCCACCTGTTTGCAGGTGCTCCTGTTCCTCTAGCTTGTGGTGCACCCCTGACCATGCATCACATTTTAGCATTTGCATTCAGCTTAGGCCTTTCCACTTGCTTCATCATTTTCATAATTACCGAGGTGCCTGTAGGGACCTCTGGGAACTTTTAGAGTAGTCTTGTGACATTTATAATTTTATGGGATTTTTAATCGATATTGCCTATTTTAATAATAATAATCTTTTTTTCTATAAGTACATGTACAATGTATACAGGCCTAGCTAACATCAGTGACATACTACTACAGAAAGCCCCTTGTTATGGAGAGCATTTCAGGTAAATTAGGTCAGTTTTGTCCCTAGGATGTGACCCACATCAGTCAACTAATACCCAGGTACTTATTTTACTGATAAACAAGGGACAGTAGGTGTCTTAAAGAAACACATTCTAATGTTTCCACCCATACCAGGGATCGAACCACGGACCTTAGTGTGTGAGCTTAGTGCACTAGAAATCGAGCTATGGGACACCTAACTTGGTATGATAGTTTTTTGTATACTGAATGTTTGTGTTCACTACTTTTATTGTTTGTTGATTTTATCCTTGTTTTTGTGTTGTGTATATATTTTTTTTATTCCTGTCTCCTGCTGACATGCCTCTAGACCAGCTGATCAGTTATGTCATTCTCTTATTACCCAGGTAGTTGTCTGTTTAGCAAAACTTGTACTTCTTTTGCACTGTACCAAAATATAGTAACTTTGGGAGATATGGGGATAAACAATCTCCTTGCCTTACTGCTAACTATTGTATGCCTTGTTGGTGATACACAACACCTGTTAGTGATTGGAGTCCTTTATTGTATGATCCCTTCCCTCATGAAGAATGAAGAAAGGAGTCATGCAGTAAAGGATCCTCTGTCTTTCTTCAAAGGATGACCTCCCCCACTTGTTTTCCCATGGGTGACTCAACAGAGGATGAAAACATCCTCTTGTCCTTCTTTAAGGATTAATGGTGTTCTCCTCTTTCATCAGAAATACATGGTGACACAGTAGGGCTCCATGAATATATATTTACTTTCATATCTCAGGGTTATGGGCAACTAGGACCTTCTCACTATGTTAACTACTGAACTACCCTTCAAAGGAGGTAATGATACCAGTGAAGAGCTCTTAATCCAGAGAATCGGAGCTACCCTTCCTTTCCTTGGATTGAATCTGATTACCTCCAATTTCTCAAGAAGCAGTATGACCCCTATGGGGTCATACTGCTTCTTGAACAGTATGAACAAGTGACCTGTAGTGCTACAGCCTCTACAGGCAAAATCATGTCTGTATTGAGCACCACATACTTTATCTGTGTACTGGGTGGTTAAATCTGACAACTTAGAGTGCTCTGTCTTCTCGAGTGCTGTTGCTTCTGAGGAGGATACTCATCCTCATGACTTGTGATGTCAGTTTTACAGAAATTGTTTCTGGGTCTAAAACAGTTGTCACAGGGCAGCTTTGTTGCAGTCTCTCATGCCTTCCTTCCCAGTGTTTAACAAAATATTGGCTTCCTACAGCAGTGCTGAACTATGAAAGGCAACATTGACAATGTTTGGAAACAGAGCTTCAAATATCCATCTAAACATAATGATCGTCGGGTCTCCCATTGCAAGACACTGAGGGTAAATTCTTAGGTCTACACCTTGACTTCAGTATGAAATTTAATACTCACTTACAACACATAGCTATGAAGGTCTCCAAAACAGTAGGCATCCTTTCCAAGACACATTATTATGTACCTCAAACAACACTACTTAATATACACTTACCTCACCTATGGTACTTGTGCCTGGGGATCTCTTACACCAAATCATCTAAAACCAATAATAACCCAACAAAAACCTACTGTGCACACTATCACCCATTCCACTGCTGAACAACACATTCCCCCACTCTTCAAAAGCTTGAACTTACTTAATATACAAAATATGCACTCATACTGCTGTCCCTACTATATATATGGAACATTAAATTCCAACATAAATCCTCCTTTAAAACTCTTGCTTGATAGCTGCAGCATAACACAAGACACAAAGCCCTCTTTGACACCCCCCATGTCCAACTCAGTCTATGAAAAAACTCAATGCATATAAAAGGCCCTAAGATCTGGCATTCATTGCCTGAATCTTCGAAAAGTTCCCTGCCTGCTAATTGATTCAGGGCTGTTGTTAAAAAACACTCATCTCCCTAACATAAGTGAAGCAGCAGTATGATATATCAAACAAAACCAGCTCATCCAACTCTGTCCCTGTTCTTCCAGTCTTCCTCCAACTCCCATAGAAAATTACATACTCATCTTACTCCATTATATTTCTACTGTAACTAAGTAAATTCCTGTATCTTCACCATCTCTATTCAGTCACTCCACAAAACTGAAGATCATTGAATCATTTTGAAATATTAAATCATACTTTTAAAATTGTACCTTTCATACATTAGCTACCTTTCTTATTATGCATATAATTACTGCATAGTTAACTGCTTCAGAAATCCTACTTAACTGAAGATCATTGAATCATTTTGAAATAATAAGCAATACTTTCAAAAATTGTACCATTGTTCATTTAGCTACCTTTCTTATTGTGCAAAAATTGTGGTTAACTGCATAAAAATCCTTCTTTATAGTCTATGCCTAATTCTTAAGTAGTCTTTAACATTAGGATTAGTTTGTCCAAAATGCATTTGCATACTAGTGGCTTTCTTTTGTGCCTAACAATGTTTTATCAAATGTAAAATACATTATCTTTGTACAGCATAAAAAAGAAATAGAAATTTTAATTTGAAGAAAATTACCTCTATTTCCAGCCTGGCTATTGGGGTTATGATATGCGAAGAAACATGACTGTTGCAAGGGATTGCTATGGTTAGTAATACAATTACATGGTCAATATTTCTCCTGCCATTTCATAGTTATCTTCTGTTTTAAAGTAATTTAATATCAGCCCAATAATATGCCTTTACTCAAATATATTCACTCTATAACAAATATAATTTATATGCATTGTCTTTCTCAATTCAGTTTGTATAGAGTTTTAATGGTGATGTTGTTGTTGGTAGTTTAACTTCATGTACAGAAAAAAATATTTAGGTGTTCAAGAGCTAAAGTAAAATATAATTTTTGTTTCTATCAGGTAAATACACCACGGACTTATTCACTAATGAGGCTGTGGACATTATTAAGAAGCATAATTCATCTCAACCTCTGTTCTTGTACCTGGCTCATCTTGCAGTCCACTCTGCCAACCCCTATGCTCCACTACAAGCACCTCAGGAGGTGGTTCAAAAGTTCGCATATATAAAAGACAAAAAAAGGCGCACATTTGCAGGTCTGTAATGAGCAAGGTTTGGGCAATATAAGTCCAACCACAGTTAAAATTCAAACATTTTCTTTGCGTAATTTCTTGGAAACAAATTTCTCCAAAACATCTGTAACTTGTAAGTAGTTGAGAACATGATTTCCAATTGCCATGAGAGCTAATCTGTTGAGTCATTCTTGTGCCATTGTCAATCTGTGTACATACTTTAGAGGTTTCATCTTGGAGAAGCTCCTCTCTAGTCACATTAGTTATCATTGAACACAAGTAAATCCGTAGTGCTATTTCAACATTAGAGAATGAAGAAGTTAATCTACAAGGGTATAGATATCAGTAGCTTGCAGTCTTTCATGCTTGTACCTGAATTCATCAGACTGCCCAACAAAGTTTTTAAAGTGAAGAATTTCTGGCACAGATCCAGGTTTGATGTCATCTGAGTAAATCTTCATTCACACTTATTAACACACTGGCAAAATGCACATCATTAATATTAAACTTAGTTCAGTCATCATTAAAAAATGGTAAAATGAAAACCCATATAAAAAGGAAGTTAGGTCTTTGCCACAAGGCTTGACAAGTTGACACAATGACACTATACTATAAGGCCTTAGCAAACTGAATAACACCTGCCTTATAGGGATCCACTCTTAAATCTCTATCAAAAATTAATCACATCAGTCAACAGTTTATCATATAGGTGATGTAATAACACACTATAGTTATAAACTTACAGCAGATGCTGCAACATAACCCCAATGAAAAGCAGGGGTGCCACTAGCACGATAAGAGACAACACAACAAGTGTCAGGGGCCCAAGACTGTTCAACTGCCTCTAAGCATACATAAGGGAGATTACCAATAGACCCCTATCTGTCTTCAAGAAAGCGCTGGACAGGCACCTAAAGTCAGTACCTGACCAGCGGGCTGTGGTTCGTATGTTGGGTTGCGTATGGCCAACAGTAACAGCCTGGTTGATCAGGCTCTGCTCCACCATGAGGCCTACTCACAGACCAGGCTGAGGGGACATTGACCCCGAAACCCTCTCCAGGTATACGCCAGCAACTGTGAACACTTTTCACTTAATCTCTGGAGGCCCTTCAGCTGGCAGAGGCCCCTGTGCTGCAGCCCCTAAAACCCATGCCTTAATCTGGCCCTGCCTGCAACCACATATAGGTAAGCGTGCACACATGCATGAGGAATTTTCTGCATGAAGTTCAGTGGGAAAGAGAACCAGAGGAAATATCAGGCAAGGAGGCAGAGGAGAGGTTCGTGCCCAAGGGCAACAGAAATAATGGGAAGACCAGAAAAACAACAGTAAAGGACCAGGTAATTAGGCTGAGGAAGGAAGGAGGGGAGATCACAAGAAACAACTGAGAAGTATGTGAAGAGCTCAACACGAGATTTAAAGAAGTATTTTAATGGAGACAGAAAGGACTCTAGAAAACCGGAATGGTGGGGTACACCAACGAGTGCTGGACACAATACACATATCTGAAGAGGAGGTGAAGAGGCTGCTAAGCAAACTAGATACGTACCTCAAAGGTGGTGGAACCAGACAACATCTCTCCATGGGTCCTAAGAGAGGGAGCAGAGGCACTGTGTGCCGATAACAACAATCTTCAACACATCTATCAAAACTGAGCGACTACCTTAGGTGTGGAAGACAGCAAATGTTGTCCCAATTTTAAAGAAAGGAGACAAACATGCAGCATTAAACTACAGACCAGTGTCACTGACATGTATAGTATGCAAAGTAATGGAGATTGTCTGGAGAATAGTAGTGGAGCACATAGAAAGGAATGAGCTTATATATGACAACTAGCACAGTTTCAGGGAAGGGAAATCTTGTGTCACAAACCTGCTGGAGTTTTACGACAAGGTGATGGCAGTAAGACAAAAGAGAGAGAGAGGGAGAGGGAGAGGTGGGTAGATTGCATTTTCTTGGACTGTAAGAAGGCATTTGACACAGTCCCACACAAGAGATTAGTGCAAAAGCTAGAGGATCAGGCAGGTATAACATTAAAGGCACTGCAGTGGATCATAGAATACCTGACCAGAAGGCAACAACGAGTCATGGTACATGATGAGATGTCAGAGTGGGTGCTTGTGATGAGCAGGGTTACACAGGGGTCAGTTCTAGGACTGGTGCTGTTTCTGGCATATGTGAATGACATGACAGAAGGGATAGATAAAGAAGTGTCCCTGTTTGCAGACGATGTGAAGCTAATGAGGAGAATTCAATTGGATGAGAATCAGGCAGGACTACAAAGGGATCTGGATAGGGTGCAAGCCTGGTCTAGCAACTGGCTCCTGTAGTTTAACCCACCAAGTGCACAGTCATGAGATTGAGGAAGGGCAAAGAAGACCACAGACAGAGTACAGGCTAGGGGGCCAAGGACTACAAACCTCTCTCAAGGAAAAGGATCTTGGGGTGATTATAACATCGAGCACATCCCCTGAGGCATACATCAACCAAATAATTGCTGCAGCATGTGGGTGCTTAGCAAACCTAACAATAGCATTCCAACATCTTGGTAAGGAATCGTTCAGGACCCTGTACACCATGTATATCAGGCCCATAATGGAGTATGCAGCACCAGTTTGGAACCCACACCTGGTCAAGCACGTCAGGAAATTAGAGAAAGTGCAAAGGTTTGCAGTGAGACTAGTTCCGGACCTAAGGGGCATGCCCTACAAGGTTAAGGGAAGTCGACCTGATGACTCTGGAGGACAGGAGAGAGAGAGAGAGGAGTGAAATGATAACGACATAAAATACTGAGAGGAATCGACAAGGTGGACGGAGACAGGATGTTCCAGAGATGGGACACAGCAACACGGGGTCACAGTTGGAAATTGAAGACTCAGGGGAGTCACAGGGATGTTAGGAATTATTTCTTCAGTTGTAGAGTTGTCAGGAATTGGAATAGTCTGGAAAGTGATGTAGTAGAGGTAGAATCCATACATAGCTTTAAGAAGAGATATGATAAAGCTCATGAAGCAGGAGAGTGACCTAGCAGAGACCAATGAAGAGGCAGGGCCAGGAGCTGTGACTCGACCCCTGCAACCACAATTAGGTGAGTACACACACTTTTTTTTTTACACAGGGTTTGACAAGGTTAGGTTAAGGATCCCGAACTTTATTGACAAGCTAAGAGCTGTTACCTACATCAGCTCATTTGAAAGCATTTTTATTGTTATGAAACATACCAGTAGAGAACAGGATGAAATTGGAGCCATCTGTGGGCCAACATTTTCATTTGATCAACTGACTTTATCTCGTTAATATCATTATGCTGTACGAATGTGTTCCAGACTCAAGTCATCCTGGGGATAATGATCTCAGATGAAGTAATGTTCTGGAGAAGGGTACAGCCAGAATGAAGTTGCTGCTTTCTGCCCGTCTTGTGGTATAGAAGCTTGCTTCTCACTGTCCTCAAAGTGAAGCCAAGTGTGGTACTTTGACAATGTTAGCCTTGTACATAACAGTAAGGCTGCCCACATCCCTCCTGTGTTGAAGGCTCTGATGAAATGACAGATCTATCCAGGATGGATCTAGGCGAGAGATGAGATGTCTTGCTCTGTTCTCTACTCTGTCAAGCAGTCGCAGATGAGATGGGGGGGGGGGCAAACCAAAAAAGTGGAGTATACTCAAGGTGTGAGTGTACTGCCTCATACTGAATCTTGCAACCCCTACTGTCAAGCAGATGCGAGATACGTCGAAGTGCTGTAAGCTTCCTGGCTACCTTGTTTGCAAGATTTACAACTTGGTTCTTTATGGTCAGTTTGGAGTCAAATTTCACCCCAAGGATATCAACTTCTTCCCCAGGTACCAACACTCTCCCATTCATACTTACTACTGCTCCGGCATTACCATCATGGTGCCTAGAGATCATCATCATTTGTTTTCTCAGGTGCAAATGTTACCTGCCCTTGGTTTTCCCAAACTAATATAGCTCTTAGCTGGTGATTGCTGTATCTTCGAGCAGCTGGCATTTCTTCTCTTTGATAAGTAAATGTCATAGTACAGTCATCTGCATATGCATGGGATTCTGGGATGAGATGAAGGTCATTGAAGTAGACATTCCATAACAATGGCTCAAGCACACTTCCTTGTGGAACATTTGCCCCAATAGGATGTCTTGTCTTACTGATTCTTTTCCATTGAGAACTACCCTTAGAGATCTACCATGAAGGTAATCACTGAGGAGACATAGTGTAGAGCCTGCAATTCCCAGTGCTTTCAGTTTTGCCAAGAAAAACTGGTGCCACATTCTGTCAAAAGCACCAGCAATGTCCAGTGCTACCACACAGCTGACTTTGGATTTGTCCAGTGACTGGTGCCATTTAGTGGAGAGGTTTAACAACAGATCAGCAGCAGGGTAACCTTTCCTGAAGCCATATTGACGGTCACAAAGTAGTGAGTGGTAGTCAAAAACTGTCATTTGTCTTGAGATTATTGTCTCAAGGATCTTGCAAGTGATTGACAGGAGTGACACTGGTCTGTAGTTGCTGATTTCTGCTCTGCTCTTCTTTTTGTGAACAGGGACTACATTTGCCTCTTTCCACAAAGAAGGCCATTTACATTGTACTAGGCAGTGCTGAAAGATGCGAGTTAGAGGTGCTGCTAGCTGGTCTGCACATCTTCTCAGCAATCTTGGGCTCAACTTGTCTAGGCCCACAGCCTTTTCTTGGTCAAGCAGTTTAAGAAGATGCACCTCCTCCTGCCTTATTGTCACCACTGACAGTTTTGACATAGTTCTTGCAGCTAGCCAAGGAGGGTTCCTTGCTGGATCGCTGGATCAGGAACTTGCATTTTGGCAGCAAAGTGTTCAGCAAAGAGGTTAGCTTTCTCTTGTCCATTAGTAGAGGTGGTCCCATCCTGTTGATTTAGAGGTGGAATAAGTTCATCAGGCAGATAACCTTGTCTGTCTTTGAACAGGGACCACCAGGTTTTGGACCCCACTCTGCCTGATGCTAGTTTTCTTTTCGTGCCCACCTCCCATTTAGAAATGACCAACTTTTGAACTTCACCCATATGCCTACAGGCTTGCCTGGGCAAGTTCCTATTATAGGTAGTAGGATGTCTCTTATACCTTTGCCATGCCTTGTACTTAACAGTAGCAGCCTCCCTTCTCTCTCTCTCTCTCTCTCTCTCTCTCTCTCTCTCTCTCTCTCTCTCTCTCTCTCTCTCTCTCTCTCTCTCTCTCTCTCTCTCTCTCTCTCTCTCTCTCTCTCTCTCTCTCTCTCTCTCTCTCTCTCTCTCTCTCTCTCTCTCTCTCTCTCTCTCTCTCTCTCTCTCTCTCTCTCTCTCTCTCTCTCTCTCTCTCTCTCTCTCTCTCTCTCTCTCTCTCTCTCTCTCTCTCTCTCTCTCTCTCTCTCTCTCTCTCTCTCTCTCTCTCTCTCTCTCTCTCTCTCTCTCTCTCTCTCTCTCTCTCTCTCTCTCTCTCTCTCTCTCTCTCTCTCTCTCTCTCTCTCTCTCTCTCTCTCTCTCTCTCTCTCTCTCTCTCTCTCTCTCTCTCTCTCTCTCTCTCTCTCTCTCTCTCTCTCTCTCTCTCTCTCTCTCTCTCTCTCTCTCTCTCTCTCTCTCTCTCTCTCTCTCTCTCTCTCTCTCTCTCTCTCTCTCTCTCTCTCTCTCTCTCTCTCTCTCTCTCTCTCTCTCTCTCTCTCTCTCTCTCTCTCTCTCTCTCTCTCTCTCTCTCTCTCTCTCTCTCTCTCTCTCTCTCTCTCTCTCTCTCTCTCTCTCTCTCTCTCTCTCTCTCTCTCTCTCTCTCTCTCTCCTCTCTTCTCTCTCTCTCTCTCCTCTCTCTCTCTCTCTCCTCTCTCTCTCTCTCTCTCTCTCTCTCTCTCTCTTGCTCTCTCTCTCTCTCTCTCTCTCTCTCTTCTCTCTCTCTCTCTCTCTCTCTCTCTCTTGCTCTCTCTCTTGCTCTCTTCTCTTGCTCTCTCTTGCTCTCTCTTCTTCTCTCTCTCTCTTGCTCTCTCTCTTGCTCTCTCTCTCTTGCTCTCTCTCTCTCGTCTCTCTTGCTCTCTCTCTTGCTCCTCTCTTGCTCTCTCTCTTGCTCTCTCTCTTCTCTCTCTCTCTCTCTCTCTCTCTCTTCTCTCTCTCTCTCGTTCTCTCCCTCTCGTTCTCTCCCTCTCGTTCTCTCCCTCTCGTTCTCTCCCTCTCGTTCTCTCCCTCTCGTTCTCTCTCTCTTGCTCTTTTTTTTGCCGATATTTCATAGGATGGGTAAGGCCCCACTACAAAACCAGTCTGATTCAATTATTGGGACATTATTGAACAATCTTTCCTGGTTATATGTATATTTTATTATCTGCAAAATAGAGTAAGTCTTCTGTTTTTGTGTGAATAAGAATTTAAAATGGAAAGTGTAATATAGGAGAGGCCTAGGGACTTGATTAACCCTTTGACTGTTTTGGTCGTATATATACGTCTTACGAGCCACTGTTTCGGACTTGTATATATACTACTCAAAAATTCTAGCGGCTTCAAATTAAGCGGGAGAAAGCTGGTAGGCCCACATAAGAGAGAATGGGTCTATGTGGTCAGTGTGTGCTGTATAAAAAAAATCCTGTAGCACGCAGTGCATAATGAGAAAAAAAAAACTCTGAACGTGTTTTTGGATTAAAACGCCGACTTTGAGGTGTATTTTCGTATAGTATTTATGGTTGTATTCTCTTTTTCGTGGTCTCATTTAATAGAATGGAAAACATACTACAGAAATAGAGATGATTTTGATTAGTTTCATGATGAAAACGACTTTGAAATTGAGCTCAAAGTAGGGGAGATGTTCGATTTTTGTCAATCTTCAAGAGTAAACAAATCATGCCACGCGTCCAATACACATCAACTGGCGAGTCTAATATTCTTTCACAAGTGCACTGATATTATTTATATCATTTTTACAATAATGCAATAGTTTGCATAACGGTAAATCTTCTATTTTTTGTGTGAATAAAAAATCAAAATAGAAAGCAAGAGTAATATAAGAGGGGCCTAAAGACGTGACTAATGAACAGATAACATCTTATTTTAGTGCCAGGAATGTCTGCATTGTTTATTCTGGACCCTATTTTGAAATTGACAACTTTTTTATTTTGCATGAAATTGGCCAAATTGCCAATTCTGACCACTTTATTGGGTAGTTGAAATCAGTAAATTGGTGATTTCTTGTACTCAATTGATAGAACAAATGGAATTCTAAAGAAATAGCTATGAGTTTGGTCGAATGGAGCAATGGAATTGGCCGAAAATAGGGCTCAAGGTCGGCGAAATTGCTGATGCGTATATATCGCCGAGATCACTAACTTCGCGAGAGCATAATTCCGTAAGTTTTCCATCAAATTTCATACTTTTGGTGTCATTACCATCGGGAAAAGATTCTCTATCATTTCATAAGAAAAAATAATTTTTTTTCCGAAAATTTTGAGACAACAGGAGACACCTCAGGATTAGGGGTTGCGACAGTCAAAGGGTTAATGAATGGAGGAAATGTTTTATTGCCAGGAATGTCTACTTTGTTTATTATGGATTTTATTTTTAAATTGGCATTTTTTTAATTTTGTGAAATTGGTAACATTACCGAATTCTGATTACTTTGTAGGGTAGAGGTCATATAACATTTGAGGAATGGAAGACATTCAGGCTTAATTCAAGGAATTGGAACACAGGTCCAATTCCATAGATTAAGAGCCCCTCACCAGCATCAAGGAACCTTCCTTGAGGGGGAAGCATAGTACGTAATTGTAATTCTTTTCTTCCATTTCTAATTCTCTTTGATCCACCAAACTGCTTGTTTGAGCATCAACAATACACAGAACTTTAGTAGTTTTGTACCAATCAAAAAAATCTTAATTTATTTTATGTGTTATAATAAATTTTGTTTTTTCTTTCCATCTCAAGCATAAATTTACTTTCATCATATAGGAATGTTGTGGAAATTGGATGAATCTGTTGGGCTTGTTGTAGAGGCTTTAAATGCTCGCAAGATGTTAAAGAACACTATAATACTCTTCACCACTGATAATGGAGGTCCAGCTGCTAATTTTAACCTCAATGCTGCATCAAATTGGCCACTGAGAGGGGTAGGTTTTTATGTCTATTTTATACTCATGGTAAATCAGTATGTGCTCTGTTTATGTTTGATATGTATTAACAATATTTTATTTTCAAGCATTATAGTACAGTATTACATTTTGTAAAAATCTGCTGAAAATCAAAATTTTTTAATAGTACAGTGGACCCCCGAGTAACGAACACCGCCGGAAATCGTACAATTATGTAAGTACAGTCATCCCTCCATTTTCGTGTATCTCTGTTTTCGTGTATTTCAGTTTTCGTGCAGTTTTTTCAGGGAAAATTGACCTCTGTTTTCGTGTGATTCCCTCCATTTTCGTGCTTGGTCCGGAACCCTGTCCAGTGCCCAGCGCACATACAAAGCCCGCAAGCCCGCCTCCCACGCACATTCTCAGGCAGTGTAGCATTGTTTCTTGTTGAGTGAACATTATCCTGCGAGTTCATACAAAACATTTCTTAGCAATCCATTGTTTTTGGCCCTTGATTATTGTGTGTGACTGCTAAATAAGCCACCACGGGCCCAAAGATAGCTCCTAGTGTCAGTCCTTTGGTAAAAAAAGTGAGGAACACCATAGAATTAAAGAAAGAAATCGTAGCAAAGTGGGGAGAGGCAGTGGTGATGAGAGGCAGTGGTGAGAGGCAATGGCGATGAGAGGCAATGGTGGTGAGAGGCAGTGGTGATGAGAGGCAATGGTGGTGAGAGGCAGTGGTGATGAGAGGCAATGGTGGTGAGAGGCAGTGGTGATGAGAGGCAGTGGTGCTTGTTTATTGGTTGAGGCAGTGTTAGAGGCAGTGGTGATGAAAGGCAGTGGTGGTAAGAGGCAGTCTTAATGTAGAGTGAAAGGTGAGTAAACAAGATTAAATGAAAAAAACCACCTTCTCACCCAAAGCTAAATGCTCAATATCAAACATTCCCAACAAAGTAGAATAATCACTTAATGTAAAAACCTGACTAATCAATTGAATGTAAAACCTGTTATGAATAATACATACTAAGCTAACTATTTCCACAACATTTACATTATAATGACCACGTAAACTGTAACTGCAATGCAATTAATTGTTTTAAATTGTTATCTCACTCAATTAGTTGCATTGCTACAATTAATTGATATGTTCAACTTATATTCAAACTTTATAACTTAGATACGCAATTATACTTATTTTATAAATTATCAACCATAACTTTTTACCATGTAGTCTAGAATTAAGTAGTCCTAAGAATGCCCGCAATGCACAGCATATTAGGGGCTTTTGGCATGTACATCTCATTAATAACTATGTAATAACTATGTATAACTATGTCTACCATGTATCATTGTACCATGTCTCAATAAAGTATTATTATTATTATTATTATTATTAGAATGAGAGTGTAGAAGTTTCGGTAGTTTTGTCAACAAACCAGTTGTTGTTGTTGTTGTCGTTGTTGCTGCTGCTGCTGCTGTTATTACCAGCCAGCCTGGACAGGAATGATTCCTGTTCACACCTTGAAGCGACTGGAAAGAAGCGGTGGTAGAGGCGGTGATGAGAGGCAGTGGTGGTGAGAGGCAGTGGTGGTGAGAGGCAGTGGTGGTGGGAGGCAGTGGTGGTGAGAGGTAGTGGTGGTGAGAGGCAGTGTTGATGAGAGGCAGTGGTGGTGAGAGGCAGTGGTGGTGAGAGGCAGTGGTGGTAAGAGGCAGTCTTAATGTAGAGTAAGAGGTGAGTAAACAAGATTAAATGAATAAACGAGAGAGAATGAGAGTGTAGAAGTTTCGGTAGTTTTGTCAACAAACCAGTTGTTGTTGTTGCTGCTGCTGCTGCTGCTGTTGTTGCTGCTGCTGTTGTTGTTACCAGCCAGCCTGGACAGGAATGATTCCTGTTCACCTTGAAGCGACTGGAAATAAGTGATCTAATGCAGTTAGCATTACAAACTCCGTTTTCTCTTATACTAATGCGTCTGAAGGAGGAAAGAATAGGAAGATGTTTTCATAGCTGGACCGAGTATGCCCGCCACCACATTCGTAATGAGACACATATTTTATTCATTCTAGAGTGTATATCACGTTTTTATGTTATTTATATTGTTTATTATGTCATATTAGATGAATTGTGATAGATAAATAAGACGTAGAGCTGAAATTAGTGTCAAATTGAAGCATTTTGTCCTGCCTCCCAACAATAAACTCGCCTCCCTCTCTCCTCTCCATCTTCCATACACCAACAAGAGTCGAAAATAAAAGTAAGTGTGATGTTAAATGTTCATTTATACATGTTATTAGTGCTTTATATTTATTTGTTATTCTTTTCTGTATGTAAATCTATATTTAATCTCTAAAAAATTATTTTTTGTTAATACTCCTGGGTGTCTGAAACGGATTAATTGAATTTACATTATTTCTTATGGGGAAAATGGCTTCAGTTTTCGTTGATTTCAATTTTAGTCGATCCCTCTGGAACGGATTAAGCACGAAAACGCAGGGACCACTGTATAATATTGTAAGTGCTTGTGGAAGTGTATTTTTGGGAGTCTGAAATAGACTAACCTACGTGACATTATTCCTTAAGGGAGTAAATTCGTTCGGTAATAGCACTTGAGCAGGCTTCTGGAATGAAGTTTTTACGTTACTAAGGGGTCCACTGTACAGTGGTACCTCTACTTATGAGCAGCTCCCAACTCGAACAATTATGCAAGTGTATTTTTGTAGGTGCTTTTGTAAGTGTATTTTTGGGGGTCTGAAATGGATTAACCTAATGTTCATTATTTCTTATGGGAAAAAATTCCTTCAGTATCGGCACTTGAATAGCCGACTGGAACGAATTTTGCTCATAAGTAGAGGTACTACTGTACATTACTAAAATGTTTGATAAACTTACATTATGTAAAGAATTTTTGACAGGACTGAACTAATACAGAGCTTTGCAATGTTGACAAATGAATAATAATAAATGTTAATTATTATTGTTATTATCATTATTATTTTTTTTTTCTCAACGAGTCGGCCGTCTCCCACCGAGGCAGGGTGACCCAAAAAGAAAGAAAATCCCCAAAAAGAAAATACTTTCATCATCATTCAACACTTTCACCTCACTCATACATAATCACTGTCTTTGCAGAGGCGCTCAGATACGACAGATAAGAATAGTCCCTCCAAACTGTTAATATCCCAGACCCCTCCTTTAACCCTTTCAGGGTCGCAGGGCCCTCTCCCAAACTCGTTCTCAGGGTCGCAAATTTTTCGGGAAAAAAAAATTCTTATGAAATGATAGAGAATCTTTTTCCGATCATAACGCCACCAAAATTATGAAATTTGATGGAAAACTAACGGAATTATGCTCTCACGAAGTTAGCGGTATCTATGACATTTACGCATCGGCGATTTCGTCCACTTTGAGCCCTATTTTTGGCAAATTCTAATAATTCAGTCTACTAAAATTATAGCTATTTCGCTAGAAATCCATTTGTTCTATCAATTGAGTACAAGAAACCGCCAATTTACTGATTTCAACTACCCAATAAGGTGGTCAGAAATTGGCAATTTGACCAATTTCACACAAATTTCAAAAGATGCCAATTTCAAAATAGGGTCCAGAATAAACGAGACACATTCCTGGCATTCAAATAACATTTTATCTGTTCATTAGTCACGTCTCCAGGCACCTCTTACATTACTTTTGCTTTCCATTTTGAATTTTTATTCTCTCAAAAAATAGAAGATTTACTGTTATGTATACAACTGCATCATTGTAAAAATGGTATAAATAATATCAGCGCACTTGTGCAAGAATATTAGACTACCTAGTTGATGTGTATTGGACGCATGGCGTGATTTGTTTACTCTTGAACCTCGGTAAAAATCGAACATTTTCGCTACTTTGCGCTCAGTTTCAAGGTACTTGTCATCGTAAAACCAGTCAAAATTATCTCTATTTCTGTAATATGTCATCCATTCTATCAAATGAGACTAAGAAAACGAAAATACAAGCATAAATACTATACGAAAATAGACTGCAAAGTCGCTGTTTTAAACCAAAAACACGGTCAGTTTTTTTTCCTCATTATGCACTCTGTTGTGCAGGATTTTTTTATACTGTGCACACTGACCACACAGACCCATTCTCTCACATCAAGGCCTACCAGCCTGTTTTCACTTGATTTGAGGGCGCTAAAATTTAGGCGTACTAGTACGACGAAAACCCTGGCACGTAAGCCGTACCAGTACGGCTGAAACCCTGAAAGGGTTAAAGTGCAGGCATTGTACAGTGGAACCCCGAGTTTCGGCCACCCCGAGTATCAGCTGCTTCGAGTTTCGGTCGCTTTTTTCGGCCTAATTTTGTCACAACTTTCGGCCGTTGCCCCCGAGTTTTGGCCGGCATACCAGATCTGTCCACCTCCCCGTGCAGGCGTCGTGAGCCAGTCTAGCTTTGTTTATCCTTGAGTGAACATTACCTTGCACGCTCATCCAAACATTTCACAATAAATTCATTGTGTTTAGTGATTGTTTATTGATTGTGACTATGAAATAAGCCACCAGGGCCCAAAGAAACTTCATAGTGGCAGCCTTTTGGTAAAGAAAGTGACAAACATGATAGAATTGAAGAAAGAAATTGTAGCAAAGTACCAAAGTGGAGGAGGAAGAGAGAGGGGAGAATGTGCCTTCTTCAGTGATTCTACAATATGTACGATACTAAAGCAGCACAAGTCGATAAAGGCTATAGCACCAGCCAGTGATAAAGTGTAGCATTAACAGTGTAGCAAGTAAGTTAAGCGATTAATCGATAGGAAAAGGACAGCACGAAACTGACTCCTCCAATATTGTTGGAGTTATATAGGACAACTGACAACACCGCCATCTCTGGCGGCCATAATCACCACTATGGAAGGCTTATCTTTCAGTGGCCCTTATACAACCAACAACAAACAACACAGCAACAATCGTCAGTTAGGGAGAGAGACATATGACATATTTTATTCATTCTAGAGTATATACGTACGTATCATGTTTCTATGTTATTACAGTGGACCCCCGAGTATCAGCCGTAATCCATTCCAGGAGCCGAAAGTCGAACCATTATTTCCCATAAAAAATAATGTAAATACAATTAATCCGTTCCAGACACCCAAAAATATTCACTAAAAAATAATTTTTTAACCCTTAAACGGTCCAAACGTATATACAGTAGACCGTCATTTAGCACGAGATTATGTTACACGTTACGGGTATTGCACGATTGAAGAATTGCGGCACATTATTATCTAACACGACGTAAAAATGATATTACACGGTTCACGGGAATGGAAAAAATTTTGAACGCACGGTAGCCCGCGGTGGGTTAAACCATTGAGTCAGTGGGGGTCCTACTGAGGGTGGCTATGAGCCACATCAAGTGCTTAATGCTGATGAGAGAAGTGTTTTCTGGAAGAAAATGCCAACACGAACTTATATCAGTCAGCAAGAGAAAAGTGCACCAGGCTTCAAGACAGCAAAGGATCGCTTCACCTTGCTCCTTTTCGGTAATGCATCAGGTGATTTCAAGTGTAAGCCCAATCCTCGTGCTTATAGGAAAAGGGAATTTGTTTTTCCTTCCCGCAAACTGTAAGTTTATTCAGATACACGGGGCCAGGAGCTGAGTATCGACCCCTGCAACCACAATTAGGTAAGTACAGTTACATTGATTATCATACATAGCAGCATATGTGTAGAGAACCTAGGATAACCCAAAAAAAGTCAGACAAAGGAAATAAGTCACTCTGACTTTTATGGGTTATCCTAGGATCTCTACACATATGCTGCTATGTATGATAATCTTCGTAACTGTATCTGTGTATACCTGAATAAACTTACAGTTTGCAAGAAGGAAAAACAAATAACCATTCCCACAAGCAGCCTTGTTGTTGTTCAGCCGGGGACACCACCGGCCATCCCCAGCCACCCCCTGGACCCCACCATCCCAGCATTCGTACGTATTTCATACACGTCAAAAAAAAGTCCTCTGAGAGAGTGAATTGTGTTTTGATCTTTAAATTAATATATCTTGTATCTACCAAGCAATCAAAGTGTTGCTCAAAGTGGCAAGAAAAGGTATAAGCATTTAAGTCTTAGAATTAACGAAGAAAAATATATTAGACAAGACATAAACCGTGGCTGTAATGAAGTGTTACTTTGTACACATAAAGAGGTAAACATAAGTTTGTGTGACTGACTGACTGACTGACTTGACTGACTTACTGACTGAATGACTTGACTGACTGACTGAATGACTTGACTGACTTAGCTGACTTACTGACTGACTGACTTACTGACTGACTGACTGATTGACTTGACTGACTGACTGACTTACTGAATGAATGACTTGACTGAATGAATGACTTGACTGACTTACTTGACTGACTGACTGACTTACTTACTTGACTGACTGACTGACTTACTTGACTGACTTACTGACTGACTGACTGACTGACTTACTGATTAACTTGACGGACTTACTGACTGAATGACTTTACTGACTGAATGACTTGACTGACTTACTTGACTGACTTGACTTACTTGACTGACTTACTGACTGACTGACTGACTGATTAACTTGACTGACTTACTGACTGAATGACTTGACTGACTTACTGACTGAATGACTTGACTGACTGACTTACTGACTGAATGACTTGACTGACTTACTGAATGACTTAAAGTTAGACACTCAGTACAACCATCGACTTCAGTACCAGAACCTCTACCATCCACCTCAGCCCAGTAGGGCCACAGCATAACTCTCCACTCTCTTCACAATCATCCACAAACACCAGCACCCACAATTTAAGGTAAATACTATTATTTCTGTTACATTTGTAGTCTTAAGCAGTAAAAACAACATAATACATCACGATAATGAACTACAATTACATATTCACTTTTATTTTTGTAAGATCTGTTGGTCTAAAAAAAATTTGTTTGGCTTTTTGGGGACTCCCAGGAACGTAACCCTATTTTTCTCATAAGTTCTGTTAATTATTTAACACTAATTTATCTAACACGACTTTTTCAGGAACGTAACTATCGTGCTAAATGACGGTCTACTGTATACGTTCTTACCGCTAGTGCCCCAAACGTATATGTACGTTTTATTTTTCCTGCCTCCAAATTTGGCACGATTGGCCTGAGATGCTCGGTCAGCATAGAATGGGTCTTAACACTCGGAGTGCGCCATATTAAAAAAATCTGGAACCACTTAGTACCTTGTGGGAGCACCAGTTAAGTTGAGCGCCAGCTAGAGCAAACAGTGTGGCAAACACCAAGGATTCACTGATGTCATGCCATATTAACACTCCCCTTTTAACCCTTTGACTGTTTAGGTCGTATATATATGTCTTACGAGCCACTGTTTCAGACCAGACGTATATATACTCAAAAATTCTAGCGGCTTCAAATCCAGCGGGAGAAAGCTGGTAGGCCCACATATGAGAGAATGGGTCTGTGTGGTCAGTGTGCGCTGTATAAAAAAAAATCCTGTAGCACGCAGTGCATAATGAGAAAAAAAAACTCTGACCGTGTTTTTGGATTAAAACGCCGACTTTGAGGTGTATTTTCGTATAGTATTCATGGTTGTATTCTCTTTTTCGTGGTCTCATTTGATAGAATGAAAAACATACTACAGAAATATAGATGATTTTGATTAGTTTCATGATGAAAACGACTTTGAAATTGAGCTCAAAGTAGGGGAGATGTTCGATTTTTGTCAATCTTCAAGAGTAAACAAATCATGCCACGCGTCCAATACACATCAACTGGCGAGTCTAATATTCTTTCACAAGTGCACTGATATTATTTATATCATTTTTACAATAATGCAATAGTTTGCATAACGGTAAATCTTCTATTTTTTGTGTGAATAAAAAATCAAAATAGAAAGCAAGAGTAATATAAGAGGGGCCTAAAGACGTGACTAATGAACAGATAACATCTTATTTTAGTGCCAGGGATGTCTGCATTGTTTATTCTGGACCCTATTTTGAAATTGACAACTTTTTTATTTTGCATGAAATTGGCCAAATTGCCAATTTCTGACCACTTTATTGGGTAGTTGAAATCAGTAAATTGGTGGTTTCTTGTACTCAATCGATAGAACAAATGAGTTCTAAAGAAATTTATATGAGTTTGGTCGACTGGAACAATGGAATTGGCCAAAAATAGGGCTCAAAGTCGGCGAAATTGCCGATGCGTATATATCGCGGAGATCACTAAATTCGCGAGAGCGTAATTCCATAGGTTTTCCATCAAATTTCATAATTTTGGTGTCATTACCATTGGGAAAAGATTCTCTATCATTTCATAAGAAAAAATAATATTTTTTTTTTTTTCGAAAATTTTGCGACAACAGGAGACACCTCAGGATTAGGGGTTGCGACAGTCAAAGGGTTAAGAGGAAAGTGATGTCGGCAGGCTGGCTGGCTAGCTGGCTGGCCACCTGGCTGGCCGGCAGCTGGCTGGCTGATTGGCTGTCTCTATCTCCGTCTGTCTGTCTGTATCTCTCTCTGTCTCTTCGTCTATATGTATCTATCTCACAGGAACACATACTTAAATACAATTATACATAGTATAAATTACCTAGGATAACTAAAAAAATCCAGACAAAGTGCTATACTGTGCTTGTGATCGTGTGTAATACCAGTTAGTTCATGAGCTACTCTCTGAGACAAGCAGACAGAAATAGACACACAGGCAGACAGAAAGACAGACACAGACAGACAGATAGGTTTGTGTAACACAAATAAAGTGAAGCAGTGTAGCTAATCAAATGTCACCATTGTCATTAGTGGAGTGATAAGAAAAGATAAGACAATGCTCACCCCTCATCAGATGTCACCACAGTCATTAGTGGAGTGATAAGATAAGATAAGACGAGCTCATCAAATGTCACCACTGTCAGCAGTGGAGATAAGATAAGATAAGGCAGTGACACAGTCTTACATCATGCTTCAAAGGAACTTATTATTATTATTATTATTATTATTATGTGCCATTATTATTATTATGATCTATCATTATTATTATTATTATTATTATTATTATTATTTATTATTATTATTATTATTTATGCACTATCATTATTATTACTATTATTTGAGTACAATTTCAGTACCTAATATTAGTGTCAGAACAGAGATTAACTATGAAATCACAAGAACTACTATAAATTGTAATTGTCAGAACATAAAAATTATATAAAATAATATAAAAAAAGAGAAAGAAAGGTATATCGGCAACATTTCTGCAAGCGGCAGGACTTGATGTTGCTGTCAGATGAGCTGGAAATGGCTTGAAACTGAGCTCAAAGTAGCAAAAATGTTAAATTTTGCCGATGTTCAAGAGTAAACAAATGACCTCACACGTCTAATACGCACCAGCTGGTGGGTCTAATATACGTTTACAAATGTGGTGATATTTTTTGTACAATTATTACAATATTGCATAACAGTAAATCTTCCATTTTTTGGTTTGAATAAAAATTCATTATTGGTAGTAGGTTGGTAGACAGCAACCGCCCAGGGAAGTACTACCGTCCTGGCAAGTAAAACGAAAGCCTGTAATTGTTTTACATGATGGTAGGATTGCTGGTGTCTTTTTTCTGTCTCATAAACATGCAAGATTTCAGGTACATCTTGCTACTTCTACTTACACTTAGGTCACACTACACTTTCATGTACAGTGGTCCCTCGGTTTTCGCCGAAAATTCGTTCCAGAATGCTGCTCAAGTTCCATTACCGAACGAATTTACTTCCTTAAGAAATAATGTCACGTAGGTTAGTCTATTTCAGACCCCCAAAAATACACTTGCAACAGCACTTACGAAAATACACTTACATAAATGTTCGAATTTGGAGATGCATGAAAACTGAGGGACCACTGTACAAGCATATATATACACACCCCTCTGGGTTTTCTTCTATTTTCTTACTAGGTCTTGTTCTTATTTCCTCTTATCTCCATGGGGAAGTGGAACAGAATTCTTCCTCCGTAAGCCATGCGTGTCGTAAGAGGCGACTAAAATGCCGGGAGCAAGGGGCTAGTAACCCTTTCTCCTGAATATACATATTACTAAATGTAAAAGGAGAAACTTGTTTTTTTCTTTAGGGCCACCCTCCCTCAGTGGGAAACGGCCGACGTGAACAAAAAATTAAAATGGAATTCATTTGTAAAGACTGAAAACGTAACTAATGAACAGATGAAATATTAGTTTAGTGCCAGGAATGCCTGCATTGTTTATTCTGCACCCTATTTTGAAATTGGAATATTTTGAACTTTGAGTTAAATTGGCTAAATTACCAATTTCCAATCACTTTATTTTGTAGTTTAAACAGTTGACTGGGTGATTTCTTGTGCTCAATCGATAGAATAGAAGTAATACTAGTGAAATAGCTAAGAATTTGGTTGACTGGAATAATGTAATTGGCCTAAAATGGGAGTCAAAGTCGGCAAAATCGCCGATGCGTAAATATCGCTGACACATCAAAATTCGCGGGAGCATAATTTCGTCAATTTTCAATCAAATTTTGTTCTTTTTGTTTTATTATTTTCAGAAAAAGATTCTCTACCATTTCATAAGAAAAAATAAGAATTTTTTTTTTTAACCCTTAAACGGTCCAAACGTATACAGTGGTACCTCGAGTTACGATGGTCCCCAAAATCGCCCTTTTATGTAAGTTTATTTTTTTAAATGCTTTTGTAAGTATATTTTTGGGGGTGTAAAAGGACTAGTCTATTTTACATTATTCCTTAAGGGGATAAATTCGTTTGGTAATGGCACTTGAACAGCATTCTCGAACGAAAAAATATCGTAACTCGAGGTACCACTGTATATTCGTTAGTACTGCTACTTCCCCAAACGTATATTTACATTATATTTTTCCTGCCTCCAAATTTGGCATGATTGGCCTGAGATGCCTGGTCAGCATAGAATGAGTCTTAACACTCGGTGTGCACCATATTAAAAAAATCTGGGACCACTTAGTACCTTGTGGGAGCACCAGTTAAATTGAGCGCCAGCTAGAGCAAACACTGCGGCAAACACCAAGGATTCACTGATAACATGTCATATTAACACTCCCCTTTGAAGTGGAAAGTGATGTCAGCAGGCTGGTAGGCCAGCTGGCTGCCTGCCTGCCTGGCCACCTGGCTGGCAAGCAGCTGGTTGGCCACCTGGCTGGCCAGCAGCTGGCTGGTCAGCTGGGTACCTGATTGGCTGTCTATCTCTGTCTGTCTGTCTGTATCTATCTGTCTGTCTCTGTCTCTATCTGTCTCTATCTCACAGGAACACATACGTAAATACAATTATACATAGTGTAAATTACCTAGGATAACTAAAAAAATCAAGACAAAGTGATATAATGTGCTTGTGATCTGCATAATACCAGTTGGTTCATGAGCTACTCTATGAGACAAGCAGACCGAAAGACAGACACACAGACAGACAGAAAGAGAGAGACACAGACAGGTAGACAGGTTTGCGTAACAAATAAAGGGAAGCAGTGTAAGCTCGTCAAATGTCATCACTAATTACTGGACTGATAAGAAGAGATAAGACTACCCCTCACCCCTCGTCAAATGTCACCAGTCATCATTAGTGGAGATCAGATGAGATAAGGCAGCGACACATATCTTACATAATGGCTTCAAGGGAACTTTATTATTATTATTATCATCATTATTATGCACTATCATTATTATTATTATTATTATCATTATTATTCACTATTATTATTATTATTATTTTTATGCACTATCATTATTATTATTATTTGAGTACAATTTCAGTACCTAATATTACTGTCAGAACAAAGGTTGGCTATGCAGTCACAAGAACTACTATAAATTGTAATTATCAGAACATAAAAATTATATAAAAATAATAAAAAAAAAAGAGAAAAAAAAGGTATATCGGCAACAATTCTGCAAGCGGCAGGGCTCCTGTTGCTGTCAGGTGAGCATCCAGTGCCAACTTTTCCGCCTCATATCTCAGTAACTACTCACCCTAATGTTCTTTTTTATCCAATAACACAAAAAAATGTGTTCTTTATTTCTATAAAAAAAAATTTGTTTTTTTTTGTTTTTTGTTTTTCAAAATATTCGGGGCACTGGGCATGCGAACGTATATATACGTTTGGACCGTTTAAGGGTTAAATTCTTGGACACTGGTGAACCCTCTGAAATTTGGCCTCTGGACCCTGAAAGGGTTAAAATAACATTTACTTACCTTTATTGAAGAGACTTGCTGGCATCTGGAAGATAGGGAGGAGGAGTGAGGGAGGGCTCAGTGTTTGGAAGGGAAATCCCCTTCCATAAGGACTTAAGGTATTAAAGCCCTATCTTTGGTTACTTCCCTTCTTGGTCTTTTAATGCCACTAGGACCAGCTTGAGAGTCACTGGACCCCTGTCTCACAAAATAACTGTCCACAGTCCTCTGTTTCTGGCTCTGTCACTGAACTTGTTGCAGAGATGGCTTATTTCAGCTTGCTCAGGATGGTATTTTTCAACAAATTCCTGCACCTTATTCCACATTGGACCCATGGTGACTTATTTCACAGTGACAATCAATAAACAAGCAATACACACAATAAAATTATTATGAAATGTTTGAATGAGCGTGCTGGGTAATGTTCACTCAATGGTAAACAAAGCTAGACTGCCTCACGATGTCTGTGCGGGGAGGCGGCAGGTGGACAGGTCTGGTACGCGAGCCGATACTCGGGGAAACAGCTGATAGTCGGGGGGAAATTGGGCCGAAAAAAGCGACCGAAACTCAAGTCAGCTGATACTCAGGCCGGCCGATACTCAGGGGTCCACTGTAATATTGTTTATTATGTCACATTAGATGAATTGTGCTAGATAAATAAGCCGTAGAGTTGATATTAGTGTCATATTGAAGGACTATCTTGTCCTGGTTCCAAACAAACTCTCCTGCCTCTCTCATATGCCAACAAGAGTCTTCAAGAAAGGTAAAACTGATTTAAATGTTCATTTATCCATTAAAATTAGTGCTTTATATTTATTTTCATTGTTTTCTGCATGTAAAACTATAGTATTTATTCTTTATAAAAATGAATTTTTTGTGAATATTTTTGGGTGGAACGGATTAATTGTAGTTACATTATTTCTTATAGGAAATATTGCTTCAACTTTCAGCCGCTTCGAGTTTAGGTCTAGCTCCTGGAATGGATTATGGCTGAAACTCGGGGTTCCACTGTACTTCCCATTTCCAGGACTCAAGTCCGGCTAAATCTATAATAACTGGTTTCCCTGAATCCCTTCACTAAATATTACCCTCCTCACATTCCAACAGCTCGTCAGGTCCCAAAACCCATTCGTCTCCATTCACTCCTATCTAACACACACACACAATTGCTGGAAGTCCAAGCCCCTCACCCACAAAACCTCCTTTACCCCCTCCCTCTAACCTTTTCAAGGACAACCGCTACCCCTCCTTCCTTTCCCTACAGATTTATATTCTCTCCAAGTCATTCTACTTTGATCCATTCTCTCTAAATGACTAAACCACCTCAACAACCCCTCTTCAGCCCTCTGACTAATACTTTTAGTAACTCCACACCTCCTCCTAATTTCCACTCTCCGAATTCTGTGCATAATATTTACACCAAACATTGCTCATACACAGGACATCTCCACTGCCTCCAGCCGCCTCCTCGCTGCAGCATTTACAACCCAAGCTTCACACTCATGTAAGAGTGTTGGTACCACTATACAGCGGACCCTCGGAAATCGAACAGCTCAGTAATTGAACATATCGGAAATAGAACAAGAAAATCGATTTCGGCAATCGAACACAATATCGCTAATCGAACAAGTGCTTACCAGACCTGTCCACCCAGGCGTCGTGAGTCAGTCTAGCTTTGCTTATCCTCCAGTGAACATTACCCTGCTTGCTCTTCCAAACATTTCACAATTAATTAATTGTGTTTGGAGCTTGTTCATTGGTTGAGGCAATGGTGGTGAGAGGCAGTGGTGAGAGGCAGTGGTGAGAGGCAGTGGTGAGAGGCAGTGGTGAGAGGCAGTGGTAGAGGCAGTGGTAGAGGCAGTGGTAGAGGCAGTGGTAGAGGCAGTGGTAGAGGCAGTAATAGAGGCAGTGGTAGAGGCAGTGGTGGTAGAGACAGTGGTGGTAGAGGCAATGGTTGAGGCAGTGGTTGAGGCAGTGGTTGAGGCAGTGGTAGAGGCAGTGGTAGAGGCAGTGGTTGAGGCAGTGGTAGACGCAGTGGTAGAGGCAGTCTTAATAATGTAGAGTGCGAGGTGAGTAAACAAGGTTAAATGAAGGTTCGGGAGTTTTGTAAACAAACCAGTTGTTGTTGTTGCTGTTACCAGCCTGGACACGAATGATTTCTGTTCACTCCGTCAAGCAGACTGGAAGTGATCTAATGCAGTTAGCATTACAAACTCCGTTTTCTCTTATACTAGCACATCTGAAGGAGGAAAGAATGGAAAGATGTTTTCATAGCTTGACCAAGAATGCCCGCCACCACATTCGTAATGACATACATATTTTATTCATTCTAGAGTGTATATCAGGTTTTTATGTTATTTATATTGTTTATTATGTCATATTAGATGAATTGTGATAGATAAATAAGCTGTCGAGTTGATAATACAGTGGTACCTCGACTTACGATGGTCCCCAAACTCACCCTTGTATGTAAGTTTATTTTTTTAAATGCTTTTGTAAGTGTAATTTTGGGGGTCTAAAAGGACTAGTCTATTTTACAACATTTCTTAAGGAGATAAATTCGTTTGGTAATGACACTTGAACAGCATTCTGGAATGAAAAAATATCGTAAGTCGAGGTACCACTGTAGTTTCATAGTGAAGTACTATTTTGTCATGCCTCCTAACAGCAGGAACGGATTAATTGTATTTCCATTATTTCTTATGGGAAATATTAATTCGATTATCGAACATTTCAGGTTAAGAACAAGCTCCTGGAACGGATTATGTTCGATTTCCGAGGATCCACTGTACTTTCATACATTCCCTTCTTTGCCTCCATAGATAACATTTTTTTTGTCTCCACAGATACCTCAACGCACCACTCACCTTTTTTCCTTCATCAATTCTATGATTAACCTCATCCTTCATAAACCCATCCGCTGACAAGTCAACTCCCAAATATCTGAAAACATTCACTTCTTCCATACTCCCTCTCTCCAATGTGATATCCAATTTTTCTTTATCTAAATCGTTTGATACCCTCATCACCTTACTCTTATCTATGTTCACTTTCAACTTTCTACCTTTACACACCCTCCCAAACTCGTGCACTCACCTTTGCAACTTTTCTTTAGAATCTCCCATAAGCACAGTATAATCAGCAAAAAGTAACTGTGTCAACTCCCATTTTGTACTTGATTCCCCATAATTTAATCCCACTCCTCTCCCCAACACCCTAGCATTTACTTCTTTTACAACCCCATCTATAAATATATTAAACAACCATGGTGACTTCACACATCCCTGTCTAAGACCTACATTTACCGGAAAGTAATTTCCCTCTGTCCTACACACCCTAACCTGAGCCTCACTATCCTCATAAAAACTCTTACAGCATTTAGTAACTTAAAACCTATTCCATACACTTGCAACATCTGCCACATTGCTCCACTATCCACTCTTATCATATGCTTTTTCTAAATCCATAAATGCAATGAAAACTTCCCTACCTTTATCTAAATACTGTTCACATATATGCTTCAATGTAAACACTTGATCTACACATCCCCTACCCACTCTAAAACCTCCTTGCTCATCTGCAATCCTACTCTCTGTCTTACCTCTAATTCTTTCAATAATAACCCTACCGTACACCTTACCTGGTATACTCAGTAAACTTATTCCCCTATAATTTTTACAATCTCTTTTGTCACCCTTCCCTTTATATAAAGGAACTATACACGCTCTCTGCCAATCCTTAAGTACCTTCCCCTCTTTCATACATTAATTAAACAAAAATACCAACAACTCAAACACAATATTTCCCCCTGCTTTTAACATTTCTGTCATGATTCCATCAGTTCCTGCTGCTTTACCCCCTTTCATTCTGTGTAATGCCTCATGCACCTCCCCTACACTCACATCCTGCTCTTCTTCACTCCTAAAAGATGTTATACCTCCCTGACCAGTGCATGAAATTACCGCCTCCCTTTCTTCATCAACATTTAAAAGTTTCTCAGAATATTCCTGCCATCTACCCAATGCCTCCAGCTTCCCATCTACTAACTCTCCTACTCTGTTTTTAACTGACAAATCCATTTGTTTTCTAGGTTTTCTTAACTTGTTTATCTCACTCCAAAACTTTTTCTTATTTTCAGCAAAATTTCTTGACATTTGTTGCCATTTTCTTTATGTCCCATCTACCTCTTACTCTAACTGTAGCTACAATTAAATAATGATCCGATATATCCATTGCCCCTCTATAAACATGTGCATCCTGAAGCCTACCCATCAACCTTTTATCCACCAATACATAATCTAACAAACTACTTTCATTACATGTGTTATCATACCTTGTATACTTATTTATCCTCTTTTTCATAAAATATGTATTACTTATTACCAAACCTCTTTCTTCACATAGCTCAATTAAAGGCTTCCCATTTTCATTTACCCCTGGCACCCCAGATTTACCTACTACTCCCTCCACAACATTTTTACCAACTTTAGCATTGAGATCCCCAACCACAAGTACTCTCTCACTTGGTTCAAAACTCCCCATGCACTCACTCAACATTTAACAAAATCTCTCTCTCTCTCCTCTACACTTCTCTCTTCTCCAGGTGCATAAACACTTACTATAACCCACTTTTCACATCCAACCCTTATTTTACACCACATAATCCTTGAATTGATACATTTATATTCCCTCTTTTCCTGCCATAACTTATCCTTCAACATTATTGCTACTCCTTCTTTAGCTCTAACTCTGTTTGAAACCCCTGACCTAATCCCATTTATTTCTCCCCACTGAAACTCTCCTACCCCCTTCAGCTTTGTTTCACTTAAGGCCAGGACATAAAGTTTCTTCTCATTCATAGCATCCACAATCATCTCTTTCTTATCATTCGCACAGCATCTACGCACATTCAAACATCCCACTTTGACGGTTTTCTTCTTTTTCTTTTTAGTAAGCTATATGGGAAAAGGGCTTACTAGCCCATTGTTCCCACCATTTTATTTGACTTTTACAACAAGAATGGCTTATGGAGGAAAGATTCTTATTCCATTTCCCCATGGATATGAAAGTAAAAGTAATAAGAACAAGAACTATTAAGATAAAATCAGAGAAAAACTCAGATGAGTGTGTATACATAAACATGTACATGTATGTGTAGTGTGACCTAATTGTAAGTAGAAGTAGCAAGACGTACCTGAAATCTTGCATGTTTATGAGACAGAAAAAAGACACCAGCAATCCTACCATCATGTAAAACAAATACAGGCTTCCTTTTTACACTCACTTGGTAGGACGGTAGTACCTCCCCAAAGGGCTGCTGTCTACCAACCTATTATTATTATTATTATCATATCACTTATTGTATATTTTGTGCATAGCATGGTTTTTTTACATTCTGGATGTGTAAGTTAAAACTGGACATTGTAGCTGTACACCTGTTTCTTAGTTATCATTACCTAAGTTGTAAAACAGTGTATAATTATTTCTGTGGAAGGACATTTACATGAAGTAGCTTACTGCTTTGAGTGGAAATTTACTAATACAGTGGACCCTCGGTTTTCGTTTAAAATTCTTTCCAGAATGCTGTTCAAGTGCCGTTACCGAACAAATTTGTTCTCATAAGGACAAATGTAAATTAGATTAGTCATTTCAGACCCCCAAATATACACTTACAAAAGCTCTTACAAAAATACACTTACATAATTGTTCGAGTTTGGAGGTGAACGAAAACCGAGGGTTCACTGTATACAGTATGTGATTCTTGTCTCCCTTCTAAAAACAAGGTGAAAGCATCAGTATGGGAAGGTGGGGTGAGAGGAGCTGGGCTGTTGTGGTCACCCTATGTACTCAACCCTGGCAGAGTTTCTGACCAGATGGTCCATATTACAGACTGGTTACCCACATTGATTTCTGCAGCAGGTACAGTACTCACTTATTTGTGATTGCAGGGGTTGAGTCTTAGCTTCTGGCTCTGCCTCTCAACCTGACATTTACCAGACTCACTCTTTTCTAGCCTCATGGGCCTTACCATACCTTTTCATAAAACTACAAATGGAGTCTGCTTCCACCACTTCTTCTTCAAGGTCATTCCACTTCTTGATCACCCTGAGACCAAAGAAATACTTCCTGACACCCCTGTGACTCATATGTGTCTTTAACTTCTGGCCATGCCTTGGGTACCTGTTTGTTGCCTCTCAAACAATCTGTCCCTGTCTGCCCTATCAATTCCTCTGAGTATTTTATGTTTTTGTCTTCCCTGGACCTTCTGTCCTCCAGGGTCATTACATTCCATTCCTTGAACCTCTCTTCATACCTCATACCCCTTAGCTCTGGAAATAGTCTCAATTTTTTTTATCAATTTATTCTCTATAAAACCTAATCTTCATTTCTAATTTGTTAATCTGACAGCAGTAAATTGTCAAAGTTGCTCAAACACTACTTATAGCTTATACTCTTTTTCATTTATATTTGTAACTATCTTTTACTGTCCTCTATTAGTATAGAGCTATACTTTATTTTTAACTACTTTTTTGTATATTGGTTTTTACCTTATCACTGCCCTTTTTTTACCATATATAAATTTCTTATTATCTGTTGTTACAATTTTATTTTATTTTACTTCTTTTAATATATGTTATTACCAAATATTCCCATTTACAGTTTATAAATATCTGTTGTTTTATCATTTTATAATCATAGCACTGCTAAAATTCATAGCCTTTAATTTTGAACTGTGCACATATTTTCTACTATCTGTTATAAACAACTTATGTTAGCTTTAGTGTAAATACAAGTCATAGTCTGATGCTACATTATATTATAATCTTATCTTTATAGCTTTATACAGTGGTACCTCGACTTACGATATTTTTTCATTCCAGAATGCTGTTCAAGTGTCATTACCAAACGAATTTATCTCCTTAAGAAATGTTGTAAAATAGACTAGTCCTTTTAGACCCCCAAAATTACACTTACAAAAGCATTTAAAAAAATAAACTTACATACAAGGGTGAGTTTGGGGACCATCGTAAGTCGAGGTACCACTGTACATAGTTAATACTCTAGTTCATTAATAGCTTAATACTTAGTCAACACTAAGTTCATTATGTTTATTAGTTTTTACACTCTACTTGACCAACATGCATTAGCTACACACGTGTCCAAACATCCCCTTAATACAGATATCATTACTGGAACTCAACACACTATAAATAATACAGTGGACCCCCGGTTAACGAAAAAACTTCATCCCAGAAGCCTGCTCAAGTGCCATTACCGAACGAATTTACTTCCTTAAGAAATAATGTCACGTAGGTTAGTCTATTTCAGACCCCCAAAAATACACTTCCACAAGCACTTACAATATTATACTTACATAATTGTACGATTTCCGGAGTGTTCGTTAACTGGGGGTCCACTGTATAAAAAAAACTACCATTTAACCTAAAATGAATGATCACATCGACCCAGATCTAAATCTATATAATCTAACTCTCAATCAAAATTTAATGGAAAGTAACTGCCTTTATTACACAGCATCACAAGCCAGTACTGTCCTAAGCAAATTCTAAAAATATTACAGTTCTTAATTACAATATTCGGTCCCTAAGTAAACACTATGATAACCTCCTGGTACTCCTTGATTCCCTAAAGACAACCTTCTCCTGTATTCTCACTGAAACCTGGCTTAAGCAGAACACAATAGATATCTACTCACTACCAGGATACACAGCAAACCACAACTGCAGACCATACCAAGTTGGAGGTGATATTGCCATCTATTTCTCGAATGAACTATCGTATTGTAACACCACTTGCTATAGTGATGAATATGGAGAATATATTTTTGCAAATTTTACTGTAAAAACCTTAAGACTTCTATTACAATCGGTGCCAGTTACCAGAAGCCTCATACAAACATCCCAAATTTTAGTGATAAATTAAAAACACTAATAACAAACAACCAAATGAACAAGCACCACCTTCTAGCCGGAGACTTCAACATTAGCCTTGGCCTCACAGATAACCAGCCAGTAACTGATTTCTTCAACAATATGAACAACACACTACTCATACCAACTACAGTGGTACCTCGACTTACGATGCTATCATCATACGTTATATTCGATAACCGATATTTATAACGTAAGAAATTTGAATGCGACTTACGTTGTTTGATTCGTCTAACGACATTCGTACCGGACGTGTCCGCTTGGCGCCCAGCTGAGCGCGCACTCCAGGGAGCGTCAGTGTGCTATTGTTTACAAGTGAGAGCGACCACCCACCCACACCCACGCATTCATACCAGTATATTGTCATTATTCCACTGTTTTTAGTGCTTGCAACTGCTAAATAAGCCACCATGGGCCCCAAGAAAGCTCCTAGTGCCAAGCCTGTGGTAAAGAATGTGCAGGGAGTGAAGCATTCATGCAGGGAGTATAGCATTTATGCAGGGAGTGTAGCAGGCATGCAGGGAGTGTAGCAAAGATGCTGAGAGTGTAGCAGGGATGCAGGGAGTGTAGCAGGCATGCAGGGAGTGTAGCAAGGATGCAGGGAGTGTAGCAGGGATGCAGGGAGTGTAGCAAGGATGCAGGGAGTGTAGCAAGGATGCAGGGAGTGTAGCAGGGATGCAGGAGTGTAGGGATGCAGGGAGTGTAGCAAGGATGCAGGGAGTGTAGCAGGATGCAGGGAGTGTAGCAGGATGCAGGGAGTGTAGCAAGGATGCAGGGAGTGTAGCAAGGATGCAGGGAGTGTAGCAAGGATGCAGGAGTGTAGCAAGGATGCAGGGAGTGTAGCAAGGATGCAGGGAGTGTAGCAAGGATGCAGGGAGTGTAGCAAGGATGCAGGGAGTGTAGCAAGGATGCAGGGAGTGTAGTAGGCATGCAGGGAGTGTAGTAGGCATGCAGGGAGTGTAGCATTCATGCAGGGAGTGTAGCATTCATGCAGGGAGTGTAGCATTCATGCAGGGAGTGTAGCATTCATGCAGGGAGTGTAGCATTCATGCAGGGAGTGTAGCATTCATGCAGGGAGTGTAGCATTCATGCAGGAGTGTAGCATTCATGCAGGGAGTGTAGCATTCATGCAGGGAGTGTAGCATTCAAAGAAAAACGCCAGTAACCCCAGAAAAGAACTTGGTACCTGCAGTGTTAATGGAAGGGATTCCCCTTCAAACACTAGCATACTACTCCACCTTCTCCCCTCCTCCCGTCCTCCACACATCAACAACTCTTCAATAAATGTAAGTGACATGTTATTGTTCAATATTTGCATGTGTATTTAGATATTCTTTATTAAATTGTGTATTATTTAATGTCCAAAAGTTCTAAAAAATATTTTATTTAACTACTTTTGGAAGTCTTGGACGGATTAAATTTATTTCCATTATTTCTTATGGGGAAAATTGATTCGTCTAACGATTGTTTCGTCTTAAGATATGCCCTCTCTGATGGATTAATATCGTAAGTCGAGGTACCACTGTATAACTAAACCAACCAGGCTAAGACAAGTACAACCATAATTGACCATATATGGACTAATATACTAGCCCCCCCTTAACCTTTTAACTATCCAAACGTAGATCTATGTTCACTTGCCCAGCGCTCCGAATATTTTGAATTTTTATTTTCTGATAATTACAGTTTATAGTAGTTCTTGTGATTTCATAGCCAATCTTTGTTCTGACATTAATATTAGGTACTGAAATTGTACTCAAATAGTTACAAACACACTGACATGTGAACATTTTCACCTGCCTTGGTCATTTACTATTGTCTAGAAATATATATACAAAGTATTTACACTGTATAGGTCCCAGCAATGTTTTAGACACGCTGGAGTATATATGAAACTCCTTGAAGCATGGTGTAAGACTGAGTGTCACTAAACTGCTGACAGTGCAGCACTGGTTTGACACTTGATCTTTGTGCATTGCTGCAGGGAACCCCTGGCTTTGTTTGTTTTCACTGGTACACATAAACATATCTGTCTGTCTGTCTATCTCTGTCTGTCTTTCTGTCTGCCTCTGTGTGTCTGTCTTTCTGTCTGCCTCAGTGTGTCTGTCTTTCTGTCTGCCTCTGTGTGTCTTTCTTTCTGTCTCCCTGTGTGTGTCTGTCTTTCTGTCTGCCTCTGTGTGTCTGTCTTTCTGTCTGCCTGTGTGTCTCTGTCTGCTTGTGTCTCTGTCTCAGAGAGTGACTCATGAACCAACAGTTATTACACACGATACAGTCACGTCTGATTCCTGATAAGTGAACATGCATATTACTTGCCAGTCATGCTTATTATGCCTTATATCTACTAGCACAGTGTATAGCACTGGATTTTTTGGGTTATCCTAGTTAATTTACACTATGTTTGATAACTGTACTTATGTGTACCTGTGAGAGAGACAGACAGACAGAGATAGACAGAGACAGACAGACAGATACAGATGGAGAGACAGCCAAAGCCAGCCAAACCCACCCACCCATCCAGCCAGCCGGCCGGCTGGCTGGACAGTAAGTCAGTAAGTCATTCAGTCAAGTCAGTAAGCCATTCAGTCAAGTCAGTAAGTCATTCAGTCAAGTCAGTAAGTTATTCAGTCTAGTCAGTAAGTCATTCAGTCAAGTCAGTAAGTTATCCAGTCAAGTCAGTAAGTCATTCAGTCAAGTCATTCAGTAAGTCAGTCAGTCACTTAAACTCATATTTACCTCATTTTATGTGCACAGTGATGATTCAATATGGCTACAGGTTATCTCTTGTCTAATACATATCTGTTTTCTTCGTTAATTCTAAGACTTAAATGCTTAAACCCTTTCTTGCCACTTTCAGCAACACTTGTATGCCTACTGGGTGCCATGATTGCTTGGCAGATTTAAGATATGACAATTAAAATACATATGTAAAGATCACTCTCAAATTTCATTGATTAAATATGTACTCAATTATAGACTAAGTAATCTTAAGTTAATTTTAAGTTTGCCCATAATGCTCTGCATACATGGGACTTTTGGCATGTATACCCCACGACTATAATACCTTGTACAACTTTGTATCTTGTCCAAATAAACTATTCTATTCTATTCTAAACACAGCGAGCATCGTCCTACACGTATGAACCAAACTGAAGGCTGGGAGGGCGGTGTGGGTGGCTGAGGGTGGCGAGGGATGGTGGTAGGTCTCCCATATTGACTCAATCCCGTGGGCGACCATACTCTCAAAAAAAATTTCCCTCCGCGAACCGTGTTACATAAAATTGTGCTGCAATTCTTCAATTGTGCTATACCCGAATCGTGCCAAATAAACTCGTGTTAAATGACGGTGTACTGTATTTCTCTTTGAATGAGGTCTGCAGCCTCTGTCCATAGAGTTTAACCCTTTGACTGTTTCGGACGTATATATACGTCTTACGAGCCAATGTTTCGGACGTATTTATACGCCTAAATTCTAGCGGCCTCAAATCAAGTGGGAGAAAGCTGGTAGGCCCACATGTGAGAGAATGGGTCTGTGTGGTCAGTGTGCGCAGTATAAAAAAAATCGGGCAGCCAGTGGTGCATTGTGGGAAAGCCATTTCAGTAGTCCATGTTCAGCATCCCTAGTGGTAAGAATATCTGACTCCCCGGCGTATCTGGGACTCTTCTCTTCCCTAGTGATAACTCTAACACAGATGGAAGTGTCTCTGAAGATGAATTTCATGGTTTTGAGGAGTTTGTGACCGAAAGTAATGCCCAGGATACCAGAAGGAAAGAAGGAAGAAAGAAAGAAAGTAAGGAAGGAAGGAAGAGATGAGAGGAAGGAAGGAAAGAAGAGATGAGAGGAAGGAAGGAAAGAAGAGATGAAAGGAAGGAAGGAAAGAAGAGATGAGAGGAAGGAAGAAGGAAAGGAAGGAAGGAAAGAAGAAAGAAAGAAAGGAAGGAGAGATGAGAGGAAGGAACAAAAGAAGTAAGAAAGGAAGGAGAGATGAGAGGAAGGAAGGAACAAAAGAAGTAAGAAAGGAAGAAAAAAAGGAAGGAATGAATGAAGGAAGAAAGGAAGGCAGGAAGGAAGAGATGAGAGGAAGGAAGGAAGGAAATAAGTAAGAAAAGAAGGAAGGAAATAAGTAAGAAAAGAAGGAAGGAAATAAGTAAGAAAGGAAGAAAGGAATGAAGGAAGCTAGGAAGGAAGGGTGGGGGAGAAGACATGGGTCCCCTTTTGTGTTGACAGGTTGACAGCAGTGAGGGTGGTGAGTAATGGTATAATATGTCATTTTGACAGCTGCCTCACCCTGACTCAGCAAATTTAGATGTCCACACAAACACAACTTCAAGCGCTAAGTGAAGTTGATGGAGTGTCCAGTCATTATATATGTGTATATATATCATAGAACAATAGGTTGGTAGGTAAGTAGGTAGGCAAGTAGGTAAGCAAGTAGGTAAGTAAGTAGGTTAGCAAGTAGGTAAGTAGGTACGTAAGTAGGTACGTAAGTGAGTACGTAAAGTAGGACGTGAAGTAGGTAACGTAAGGTAGGTACGTAAGTAGGTAGGAAGGACTGTGGGGAAGAAGAGCAAGGGACCCCATGGGTGTTGACAAGGCAGTGAGGGTGGTGAGTGGTGGTATAATATGTCATTTTGACAGCAGCCGCACCCTGACTCAGCATATTTATAAGTCCACACACTCACAACAACCAGCTTCCCATGAAGAAGGGGGAGAAGAAAGCTGAGATAATGAAGAAGGGGGGGAAAAATGAGATAATGAAAAAGGGAGAAAAAACTAAAAATAATGAAGAAGGGGGAAAAAAAAGCTGAGATAATGAAGAAGGGGAGAAAGCTGAGAAAAGAAGAAGGGGGAGAAAAGCTGAGATAATGAAGAAGGGAGAGAGAGAAAGCTGAGATAATGAAAAAAGGGGAGAGAAAAGCTGAGATAATGAAAAAAGGGGGAGAGAAAGGGGTGAGATAATGAAGAAGGAGAGAGAAAGCTGAGAAAAAGAAAAAGGGGGAGAGAAAGCTGAGAAATAAAAGAAGGGGAGAGAGAAAGCTGAGATAATGAAAAAGGGGAGAGAGAAAGCTGAGATAATGAAAAAGGGGGAGAGAGAAAGCTAAAATGAAAAAGGGGAGAGAGAAAGCGGGGGGTTTAAAAAAGGAGAGAAAGCTGAGATAATAAAAGGGGAGAGAAAGCTGAGATAATGAAGAAGGGGGAGAAAAATTTTTAGATAATGAAAAGGGGGAGAGAAAAGCGGGTAATGAAGAAGGGGAGAAAGCTAAAATAATGAAAAAGGGGGAGAGAGAAAGCTGAGATAATGAAAAAAGGAAAGCTGAGATAATGAAGAAGGGGGGGGGAGAGAATGTGATGGGGTCAGTTTTTGGTAAAAATATGGATCATACAGAAAAGGGGAAATAAAGATTAGTAAAATAAAAAAAATAAGTTAGAAGAGAGACATGTGGGGTAAACAACCATAAGACAGGATTATAACAACATAAATATGTTGTGCAGATAACACAAGATATTTCTAAAAAAGTCATAAAAAAATTTAAAAAAGAGAGAAAAGAATATAAATCAAGATGGAAGAAAAATTATGAAAAAATTACTAAAGAAATACAAAAAAACAGCATGTAGTATTAACTAAAAAATTTCCCCTTTCTAGAACCAATATTAGTCAAGAAATTAAAAACACGAATACAAATAACTTTTTTTAATTATTGAAGGACGCTACTGATAGAAAAAAGGAAAGGTTTTTTTTTTTTTTTTTTTTTTTTTTTTTGGGGGGGCGGGTGAAAATAAAATAAATCACGAATAATAAAGGGGGAAAAAAAACATTAATGATATGACAAAATTCATTTTTTTTTCAGCTTTCAAGAACATAATTGTGAATACTGACGTACTGGAAAAAATACGGTGTTGTGATGCTGAGGACATCATCAAGTTTGGGGTTTATCAGAAATAATATCAAATTGGACGAGATTTTTTTAAAGAAGGAGGGGGTGGAAAAAAAAATCAAAAAAAGCTGCTAAGATTTTAAAGAATACATAAGGGGAAAAATTTTCCCCTTGCATCTGCAACAGGGATAACAAAAGCCAACAATTAAAAAGATAAAAAAAAATTGGGGGGAAGAGATAGTAGATTTTTTTTTTCCCCAAAGGGTGGTAGAAAAAGGGGGAAGTATTAAAAGTTAGTGACTTCCCAATTTTGGGAAAATTTAAAAAAAATATGATAAACAGAGTATTGAAGACGACCCAAGCATAACTCTTACTGTAGTACAAATCGTACTTAACACACACACACACACACACACACACCCCCAAAAAACACACACGGGGACAGATTTAAATTGAAAGCCCCTTGTCGGTTTAGCGCTTTTTTTGATTATATAATAATTAACTTGAAAGCAAATTATTTTTAAAATTCAAATGCATCCACTCCCGTTAAATACTTTGGGAAAAACATCCTACTGGTGAAGCACAAGTGAGCTAAAAATATGGGGCGCTAGATCTCACCTCATTTTGCACGAATACCAAACACCATAGAGTACAAACACCACCGAGTACAAACACCATAGAGTACAAACACCACCAGTACAAAAATTTTCCAAAAAAACCCAAATGCCATGCCCTTTAAAAAAACCCCAAAAAAGGGGGGCCCATTACCAAATATATATAAAAAAAGATGTTTTTTTGGCCCGTGCGACTGGGGAAAAATTCAACATCCCCCCCATTCCATAAGCCTACCCCCCCTCCCCAATGAGCAAAAAAAGGGTAGTTATGCAGTGTAAGTTTCAAATGTAGCAGAGTATCAGCGTTGAGGATCTGAAGTAATCAGCTGAAACATTTACAAGGTTATTTTTGGGGAAACCTGCAGGTATCCTTATTTCTTCAACATAAAAAACAGACTAGCACCTTTTACAGACCAAAATAATTGTGCTTTTTTTTTTTAATATGATTCAGCAGCTTTGAAAGTTTCAAGCCAATTGGGGAAAGCATTCTCTAGTTAATTTTAAAAAAAATATATCCTAAACTAACCCAAGACTATGTTTACAGCCGGCCAAAAAATTTTATTATCAAGTTGTAGACGTTTGGGGGTTTAAGACGATTATTTCAGGTATTCCCCAAAACCCAGTGAAAAAAACCGGATTTTCCCCTTTTCCCCTTTTTTTAATAAAACTGGTGAATTACCAAAAACAGCCCCCAATTAATACAACTCATTCTCAAGGTAATATACATCAACCTTTAATGTGGCCCGTGGCCTAATGCCAAAAAATCTTGCTTCACACGCTGGGGTCCGGGTTTGATTCCCGGCCGGAAACATTGGGGGGGTGTTTCCTAAACGGGTTTTTTGTTCACCCACCAGTGAAAAGGGTACCTGGGTGTTAGTCGACTGGTATGGGTCGCATCCTGGGACAAACCTGACCTAATTTACCTGAGATCATCTGATAACAAGCAGCATTCATATAGTAGTATGTCAGCTAGGCCTGTATACCATGTACATGTACTTGTAGAAATAAAGATATTATATTATAATTTTTATTATTATTATTATTATTATTATTATTATTATTATTATTATTATTATTATTATTGTTGTTGTTGTTGTTGTTATTATTATTATTATTATTATTATTATTATTATTATTAGTATTAGTATTATTATTGTTATTGTTATTATTATTATTATTATTATTATTATTATTATTATTAATTATTATTATAAGCACATCAGAAGATACATTATCCAGTTATTGCATGGAAGCCAACCTGTTATAAAACTGGCAAATTAAAACTTAAATAACCCAAAATTAATTCAAACCTTCCTGTCTTTGGCCGAATGATATGGATCTGTACACATTTTTACCGAGATTTAACGCTCTTGTCCAGTCTATCAAATTCACCGTAGAGAAAGAAGTGACTTTAAACTTTCGTTCTTAGATGTTTTGATCCAGAGGGTTGATAGAGAGTTCAAGTTTACAGTATATAGGAAAGCCACTAATGGGTGCTCATACGTCCACTATCGAGTGTGCAGCCCAGAGTTTTTGAAGAGGAAATTAGGAAAATCTTTGATATCGCTACGAAACTACGGTCCGCTAACAGTTTGAGAAACGACGGCGTTGCTGGCAGCCAGGGAAATGGCACGACTGGCAATACTAGGAGAGGCAAGTGTCGGTCGTGTTTACAGCTTCGTTGTCTCAACTCCAATGGTTTCCTCCACAAACATGGTAGCTGCCCGGGTTCAGGATGTCCTCCTGTGGAAAGTGATGACCCAGAGCCACTTCAGGCACCTGAACCCACTCCAACAGATCTCATCTCATCAGATAATATCTTGGAAGTAATTAAAGTAACAGGTACCAGGACACTCCAAAGCAGCCCGTCCACACGCAGCTGGGGAAAAATTTCAGACCTCTTTAAAAAGTAAACGATGGTTCCACTATCCTAAATGCTCCACCAACCATCGGCATGGCCCTTGCTACTTTTTGGCAATGTCTGTTTAGCTGTGCCGGGAAAAAAGGAAAAAGGGGGTAGCCT
>WNWK01012041.1:0-61535 GCA_009830355.1 Cherax destructor
ACCTGACGTGTGCCTCTTCTTTCATTGTTGGTGCACTGGTTCCCTGGCTTTGTGGCTGCTGGCTGCATCATCTGCCATACCTCAAACTGTGTGGTAAACCCGGGGGCTGAAGGGAAAATGGCACATATCACTTGTGGTTCATGGTGGTGGTGTGGGAGGAGAGGGTCTCCTTTCTTATGGTGGGCAGTGAAGGAGAGGGAAGTATGGGGAATGTGGGATTAGGCAGGCAGGCCTGACGGAGTAGGGCAGTCACTGCCTCCCAAGACACACGTCACTATAACACCACTATGCTCTGTGCACAGCCCCCCAGTATGAACGACCCACCGCTATACACTTCACATGCTATGCGCATACCATGCGCATGCTAAGCACATACTATGTACTATACACTATATACACTATACACACGGTGAACAAACACTCCATTATCGTAGCAAGAGCACACCGTGTATGCGCGCCTGTTTTGGGAAGGGGAAGGACCACAATGGAAAAAAGGACCCCAATGGAAATAAAGGACCCCAATGGAAATAAGTCACTCTGTCTGACTTTTTTGGGTTATCCTAGGTTCTCTACACATATGCTGCTATGTATGATAATGTATGTAAATGTATTTGTGTATACCTGAATAAACTTACTTACTTACTTACTAAGGGGGGGGGGAATAGTTTTACCTCCGCCTCCTCCTCCATGAGGCCTCCCCTCACCGACCTCTCCTACCCATAGGTGACCGTTATGTTCCCTCATTGACTTCACATACACAACACTTTTCTTGATTCTGAAGGGAGAGAGGAAATGCAGAGTCTTGAAGCACTTTCCAACACCAGCTGCAGATATTCACACACCAACCTGTTGATGATAATCCTGGTAGGTGTTCTTAATTGGACGATATTGTGCCAAAACCACAAAGCAGGATGCCCACAGCCTCTCTCGGGCAGAGTGCCAGATCCAGATATATATATATATATATATATATATATATATATATATATATATATATATATATATATATATATATATATATATATTTATATATATATATATCAATGAAATCACGAAACAAGTTATTTTGAATCATTTACAAACTGCGGCAGGCCAGGTTTCGACCCTACGACACATTGTCGTGTTGTCTCTTCAGGCGGGACAATGTGTCATAGGGTCGAATCCTGGCCTGCCGCAGTTGTAAATGATTCAAAATCACTTGTTTCGTGATTTCATTGCTATATAGACTGCTTGTTGAGGCGGGTATTCAAACAGGAGGAGGCTGAAATTAATCCTTGGGATACCACTGCCAAGATTTCATGGTAAAGAAGAACCAACATTTTTTTAGTTGAATAAGATTGGTTGTCCCATTTTGAATTGTAAAAAAATATTTCTGGTAATTTAAAACGATTTTTTCAATTAAGTTTCTTGGGGTATTTTAGATCATTAGCTATTTCATAAATTTTTGAGATTTCTTCATTTGTGAATTCTAGACTACAAATACGCAAAGCTCTGAAAAACATTGATGAGAATATCCACAGTTTAACTCTATCTTCATGTGAAGAATAATAGGAATCAGCTTCAGCATCAACATCTTAAGATCAAGCATCGAGTGACAGTGGTAGTGAAGGTGAAGGAGTGAGTATGAAGATGAAGATGAAAGTGCTGCTCCAGCAACCAGAAAACACAACAAAAGTAAAGTTGCAACCAATTTGGTGACAACCACAAAAGTATCAACCAGTAAAGTCACCAAGATATGCAAACAGTTGTCATGTGATGACACTGACATCGCTACAGCAAGTGAAGCAGCAATTGACAAGTCAACATTCAAAGAGGCTGACAAATTGACGGAGGAAATGATTGAAAATTTACAAATGGAAGAATGGTCTTTACAGTTCGATGGAAAGCGCATTGAGGAAACTGAGTATCAGGTGGTATGTACTTAATAATGAAAGATGGCGAGGCTGAAACTATTGCTGAAGCAATGGCAAAAGTTATTGATGAATAAAACTTATGGAAGGCAATGAAGATGATCATTGCTGATACAACAAACGTTTACACAGGAAAAAAACGAGTGGAGGTGTTGTTAAATTGCAAAGAATGTTCTCAGAGAAGGGGATTAGCTAACCACAATTTATCAATTGTCAGCATCACGTTCTGGACAGGATTCTCCGTTTAGCAATGGATGAAAATCTTGGTGCTAAAACCAGTTCTCCAAACATCAGTATCCATTTGTATCTCACCTGGTGAAGAATTATAAGGAACTAAAGGCACAGTTTGTCAATGGAACAGAAGAGATCCTCCATAAAATAAAATGGAGAGATGATATGAAGTTTTGTACCATCTAACACGAGTATTTAGATTCTTTGAAGAAAAAGGGCTCTTTCCTTTGAATAACTTTCAGAAAATTCTAAACATCAGCATTGCGAGGTGGAATTCAAGAGCCATTCTAGCTATTCTTGCATTCATTCTTATATCTACAAGACGGGAGACTTTGGAGAAGATATGCAGATTCATTTCATTCACCTGGGCAGATTATTGGTTTATTGATCAAATATACGATGAAAATGACTAAGAATTTGAAACCTTACAAAAAGCACTGAACTCATTGAAAAATCACTGGCAGCAGGAGGCGTCCGTACTCAATATACCAAGAACGTGCAATCAAAGTTATGCAGGAACTGTATGCTGACTGCAGAAACAAAGACAAACTGCAACTTCAGTTTATTCTAAGCAACAAGTAGAAATATATGTACAAACATGATAACAATGATGCTGTAAGCTGTTTTATTTGTTATTAATATTACATGCAATATGCATTCAAGTTACATGTTTTCGTTACTCGTTTTTTTTTCATTTAGGGGAGACATTTTCTAAAATGATATTGAAATGGAAGGTCATTTCTTTGCTTTTAGGCAAAGTTCATCTGATTAATGTACAGGAATATTACGTTTTAAAAAGTTATAACCCTAACCCTTTTTTAAAATATATATATATATATATATATATATATATATATATATATATATATATATATATATATATATATATATATATATGGGGTGATCCTTCAAGCAACAAGTGGTTGAGGTGGTCCTTCAAGCAACAAGGGGTTGAGGTGGTCCATCAAGCAACAAGTGGTTGAGGTGGTCCTTCAAGCAACAAGTGGTTGAGGTGGTCCTTCAAGCAACAAGTGGTTGAGGTGGTCCATCAAGCAACAAGTGGTTGAGGTGGTCCTTCAAGCAACAAGTGGTTGAGGTGGTCCATCAAGCAACAAGGGGTTGAGGTGGTCCTTCAAGCAACAAGTGGTTGAGGTGGTCCTTCAAGCAACAAGTGGTTGAGGTGGTCCTTCAAGCAACAAGTGGTTGAGGTGGTCCATCAAGCAACAAGTGGTTGAGGTGGTCCTTCAAGCAACAAGTGGTTGAGGTGGTCCATCAAGCAACAAGTGGTTGAGGTGGTCCTTCAAGCAACAAGTAGTTGAGGTGGTCCTCCAAGCAACAAGGGGTTGAGGTGTTCCATCAAGCAACAAGGGGTTGAGGTGGTCCTCCAAGCAACAAGTGGTTGAGGTGGTCCATCAAGCAACAAGTGGTTGAGGTGGTCCTTCAAGCAACAAGTGGTTGAGGTGGTCCTCCAAGCAACAAGTGGTTGAGGTGGTCCTTCAAGCAACAAGTGGTTGAGGTGGTCCATCAAGCAACAAGTGGTTGAGGTGGTCCTCCAAGCAACAAGTGGTTGAGGTGGTCCTTCAAGCAACAAGTGGTTGAGGTGGTCCATCAAGCAACAAGTGGTTGAGGTGGTCCTCCAAGCAACAAGTGGTTGAGGTGGTCCTTCAAGCAACAAGTGGTTGAGGTGGTCCTTCAAGCAACAAGTGGTTTAGGTGATCCTCCAGGCAACAAGTGGTTGAGGTGGTCCATCAAGTAGCAAGTGGTTGAGGTGGTCCTTCAAGCAACAAGTGGTTGAGGTGGTCCTCCAGGCAACAAGTGGTTGAGGTGGTCCTTCAAGCAACAAGTGGTTGAGGTGATCCTCCAGGCAACAAGTGGTTGAGGTGGTCCATCAAGTAACAAGTGGTTGAGGTGGTCCTCCAAGCAACAAGTGGTTGAGGTGGTCCTTCAAGCAACAAGTGGTTGAGGTGGTCCTCCAAGCAACAAGTGGTTGAGGTGGTCCTCCAAGCAACAAGTGGTTGAGGTGGTCCTTCAAGCAACAAGTGGTTGAGGTGGTCCTCCAAGCAACAAGTGGTTGAGGTGGTCCTCCAAGCAACAAGTGGTTGAGGTGGTCCTTCAAGCAACAAGTGGTTGAGGTGGTCCTTCAAGCAACAAGTGGTTTAGGTGATCCTCCAGGCAACAAGTGGTTGAGGTGGTCCATCAAGTAACAAGTGGTTGAGGTGGTCCTTCAAGCAACAAGTGGTTGAGGTGGTCCTCCAAGCAACAAGTGGTTGAGGTGGTCCTTCAAGCAACAAGTGGTTGAGGTGGTCCTCCAAGCAACAAGTGGTTGAGGTGGTCCTTCAAGCAACAAGTGGTTGAGGTGATCCTCCAGGCAACAAGTGGTTGAGGTGGTCCATCAAGTAACAAGTGGTTGAGGTGGTCCTCCAAGCAACAAGTGGTTGAGGTGGTCCTTCAAGCATTAAGTGGTTGAGGTGGTCCTCCAAGCAACAAGTGGTTGAGGTGGTCCTCCAAGCAACAAGTGGTTGAGGTGGTCCTTCAAGCAACAAGTGGTTGAGGTGGTCCATCAAGCAACAAGTGGTTGAGGTGGTCCTCCAAGCAACAAGTGGTTGAGGTGGTCCTTCAAGCAACAAGTGGTTGAGGTGGTCCTTCAAGCAACAAGTGGTTTAGGTGATCCTCCAGGCAACAAGTGGTTGAGGTGGTCCATCAAGTAACAAGTGGTTGAGGTGGTCCTTCAAGCAACAAGTGGTTGAGGTGGTCCTCCAAGCAACAAGTGGTTGAGGTGGTCCTTCAAGCAACAAGTGGTTGAGGTGATCCTCCAGGCAACAAGTGGTTGAGGTGGTCCATCAAGTAACAAGTAGTTGAGGTGGTCCTCCAAGCAACAAGTGGTTGAGGTGGTCCTTCAAGCAACAAGTGGTTGAGGTGGTCCTCCAAGCAACAAGTGGTTGAGGTGGTCCTTCAAGCAACAAGTGGTTGAGGTGGTACTCCAAGCAACAAGTGGTTGAGGTGGTCCTTTAACACGGTCAGTAATTCATATCTCCTGAGTAATGTGAATAATGAATAAGTATTGACAGTGTGTAAATTATACACGACTGTGTCCTGTTCTCTGAGTTATAACTCGCGTATTAAACTCTTCTCACTCTCCGATAACGATAAAAATACAAAAACATTTCCACACATAATTTTTTATATCCAGAGATAAGTTAGGCTCATAAACCAGAGGACCATGGGTTAGATTCCCGGGCTTCATGAGACGTAAGACAGGAAATAAATTGCATAAAATACCGACACAATGGAAATAAAAACACATAAGCAGTATAATGTGATCCTTTATTGGCAACGTTTCGCCCACACAGTGCGCTTTATCAAGTCACAAACACGTTTGTGACATGATAAAGCCCACTGTGTGGGCGAAACGCTGTCAATAAAGGATCACATTATACTGTTTATGTGTTTATATTTCCAGAAGTAAGAGGCTACGTCGCCTAATTCCGTCTGCCATCTTTTATTTTCACCTTGCAGAGAATAGGTACCTTGGTGTTAGTTATCTTTTGTAGGTGACATTCTGGGGCGGGGATGGCAGTATACCTTAGACTGGGATGGCCTTTGAAGTGAGCTGAGGTAAACAAAAGCTCTTAGTCTCTAAATGATCTATTTTAGAATCCATCTCTTGGTCTGTAAATGTCCTTAGTTAGAATAGAAGCTTTTGGACTGTATATGAAACTATGTTGATTTACAGCCCTTGGCCTGTAAATGTCCTCAGTCAGGATAACAGCTCTTGGCCTGTAAATGAGATCATGTAGAGTTACAGCTCTTAACTTGTAAATGTGCTGAAGTAGAATAACAGCTCTTAACTTCCAAATTAAATTTTGTAAAAGAAATCTTTTACAAAATTTAGGCGTAAATAAATCTCTGAAACTAATTACAACTGTTTGGTGTCAGGATTCCTTATTAACGAAGATAAGAAATACAAGACACATCTAGCAAATAAGACAAACTGTAGAAATAAATCCATATGTACTCCTGTTAATCCTTTTGGGGCCTAATTCCTGGGTCTTCTGTATATTTATATGCTCTTGCGCTACCGTCCACAGGATGGACAAGAAGTGCCCAATAAATCAGCCGCTTCCGGGGCAAAATTGCATAACCCCAGTCCCCCGTACCTGAATGAACGCGACTGGAATAGTGCAGAGTGCGGCATGACTTGAAACGCAGTTCAGTGTTAGCGTTGAAGATTCGAAGCGAATTAGAAGAAGGCTTCACAAGTCGTCACATCGAAATTTATTTCCAAATTAGGACGTACACAGACCAAATCTGATTCAAAGAAACTTCAGCTTTGAAGCGAAACTGAAGGGGCATTCTCTTGTTATCTAAAATAAAAACAGTATCCTTGAATGCATCAGTACATTATCCTTGAAGCCTCTCAGAAGTTATATTATCAACTTATCAGTGTGGAAGGGTTGAAGTGAATCAGATGCAATAATCAGAAAATGTTGCATGAAAAGCGGCATTTCAATTTTCTCAACTTTTAAAAATAAAGACAATTGAGATTTGCACAGACCAGAATCAATCCAAACTTTTCTCTGGTCACGGACCGGGTCGCGGGGGCGTTGACCTCCGAAATCTCCTCCAGGTGTACTACGGGCATTAGTAATTAGTAAAATTGGCATATTATAATTTACACAACCCTAATAACAAGAGATTAATTCTGGTCAGCTTTGTACTGACGATACAAAGGTGTCCAGGAGATGCTTCTCTCCCAGTTATTACATAAAATCCAACAAAATTTTGCCAACACTGCCTATTAAATGTTTTATGCATCTCCTACGATCCGTCAGCCATTAGAGATTGATGCTGTCGCAAGCGTTCTATTTCAATCAGAGGAAAGTGATAAGCCCGTAGAGCTTATTGCTGATGTAGGTAACGGGGACCATCCGATAAGTGATGGACTGAGTCCCAGGCTAGTTGACCTGGCACCTACATCCAGGTCTGCTGGTCAGTCTCTCGCCAGTTTCAAGCTGATTTACACACACACACTGAGTGCCGTCACTGTAATGAGTATATGCGTTTACTCTCACTGACCGTACTCATTCTTACTCACTCATATTACGTTATTCACAGTATGGTTTACAGAGCCTGCTGTGAGGACGTGTATGTACCTTTGATGGAGGAATACACAGATACACAAATATTACCTTTGAAACATGTTTTTGTCCTTAGCTTTATTAACATTGCTTTATTGACCACTGTACCAGTGTTCGTAGTAACAGCCCTGGATGTAGCACACCAGCGTTGAAAATTTCAAGCCGATTGAATAGTGCGTTCTCGATATAGGAAAATTTTTGAGAGACAAAAGAGAAATGTTGCCGAGAAAGTTTCGATAACAAGAAAGTCTGTCCTCGTTAAACTTAAGTGCGACCCTAAAAAAACGAAATTATATTTCTTTAGATTTCTTTTCTCATTTATATTCTATTTAAAATCCTTTACTCTCTTATAAGAAAAAATATTTTATTTTATTTTTTTTAAGAAATAAAATTGGCTAAAAAAAAAAAACTGGCAAATTGACACCCACGTAGGCTGATATTAATACAAAAAAAAAAATGCTTCCAATTACGATACGCCAAAGTTTAGGGTTTGAAGTTGATCGGTATAGGCATTCTCTAGTAATTATAAATTAAACGATGTATTTAATGAAACTGGCAATTTGAAATTAACACAGTTTGAGGTGAGCACCAAATCTTTGATTTAATAAGGCCCCCTAATGGTAATAAAAGTTTGAAGCCTATCAGAAACGGCATTCTCGTGAAACTGATCTGATTCCAACAATTTCAATCATTTTTTTTTTTTACAATTTCAGTAAAATTTCAAATTTGCACTTAATGGAACTAAGCTTACACTATGTGGTATCATCTTTCTTATAGAATACATCATCATTAATAATCTGAAGCCGATCGGAAGAACCATTCTTTAGCTACTGAATAAAAAAAATAATTATAAAATTTAATTGACATATTAGGGTTTATGGCATCCAATGACAGCGTGAACCTTGTGTTCAGGAACCCACAGCAGCCGTGAAGATTTGAATCCCACCAGAAGAGTCATTCTCCAGGTATGTCATGGATTCCAATTTTTAACTATTTTGCATTGCTGACAAATTTACACACATATACACACACACACACACACACACACACACAGTGTAGTCGGGGCCAGGAGCTATGAATCGACCCCTTCAACCACACAGGATGTTCCAGAGATGGGACACAGCAACAAGGGGTCACAGTTGGAAGTTGATAATTCAGATGAGTCACAGGGATGTTAGGAAGTATTTCTTCAGTCACAGAGTGGTCGGGAAGTGGAACAGTCTGGAAAGTGATGTTGTGGAGGCAGGACCCATACATAGTTTTAAGACGAGGTATGATACAGCTCTTGGAGCAAGGAGAGAGCGGACCTAGTAGCAATGAGTGAAGAGGCGGAGCCAGGAGCAATGAATCGACCCCTGCAACCACAAATAGGTGAGTACACACACACACACACACACACACACACACACACACACACACACACACACACACACACACGTATGAGAATGAAACTTATGACGACGTTTCGGTCCGTCTTGGACCATCAACTAGTCACAAGTCAGACCGAAACGTCATCATAAGACTGAGTCTCCTGTGTGTGGGTTATTTTTTAATTGTTCCAGTTAGGATATTGTACCACTTTTTAATTCTTTATTTAAAGGAATTTAAAAAGGGAATAAAAATTTCACACTCTCCGCCGTCGGGGGATTAAGAGACGTCTTTCACGAAGCTCCACCACCGAGGCTTTTCAACGTTATCGGAGCCATGCCAGGATGGTGGGAATGGGATTTATAACTTTGCTCACAGCTCACCTGCACATGCCAGTTGTCCCATTACCCTGGCTCTTGTTATCCTGCATAAGCACGGAAAGTTTGAAACCCATCGGACGAAGCGTTCTCGAGTTATGAGCGAAAAATAAAGTTAAAGTTGTTGCTAGAATTCAAGCAACAACTTAAAGTTGTCCAATGTGCGCTACAGACTCTACCACAAACGTAAATTCTCGCAGAAATCCAGTGAGAATTTAGCATCCAACTGAAAATCAGTCAGATATTTGTCTTAAATAAAAATTCACTGTCTCTTTAAACGAAAAAACATTACGATAATAACTAAAATATGAACGAAATAATGAATATTTTTCTATTTCAACAGAGAAGTTCATTGATCTATAAATAAATGGAGAACATCAGAAAAGCAAAGCTCTACACACAGAGAACTTCTTATCTCAGTGTGTATGGAATGGCAATGGATTTTAATCCCTATTTTACAGATTAAATAGTCTTGAGTGGTGGTGACCAGGTGACATTGCAGCCTTAATGACTCTCGTGGAGTCGATAGGCTTGAAACCTAATTAACCAATGAACTAACCATATAAATGAGATGACATTAGGAGGATGTGAGACGACCTGGGTCCTCTCCAGAGAATTGATCTCTGGTGGCTTTCCCTCACCTGAGCTTGGGCCCCTGGAGGCCCTCATCAGGACGTGGTTTCCTGGGGCCCCTCACCAGGGCGAAGGTCCCTGGGGCCCCTCCAAAGGGCGTGGGACTCTGGGGTCCCCGACATAAGCGTGAGACACTGTGTCCCCTCGCCAGGGCGTAGGCCCCTGGGGCATTCACGAGGCATCAAGCCTCTTGTCAATTATTGATAATTGTGCAGATATAATTCTGTGGAGCAAGTTATGTATGAAGGTGGATATTCAGGACTGTCAGGAGTGAATTATTGACCAGGATGGTGGTGGTGGTGGTGGAGGTGGTGGTGGTGGTGGAGGTGGTGGTGGTGGTAGTGGTCGTAGTGGTGGTGGTGGTGGTGGTAGTGGTGGTGGTGATGGTAGTAGTGGTGGTGGTGGTGTTAGTAGTGGTGGTGGTGGGTGGTAGTAGTAGTTGAGGTGGTGGTAGTAGTGGTGGTGGTAGTGATGGTGGTAGTGGTGGAAGTGGTAGTGGTGGTGGTAGTAGTGATAGTGGTGGTCGTATTGGTTGTGGTAGTAGTGATAGTGGTGGTCGTATTGGTGATAGTTGTGGTAGTCGTGGTGGTGATGGTGATGGGGATGGCGGTGATGGTGGGGATGGTGGTGGTGGTAGTGGCGGTAGTTGTGGTGGTGGTGTTGTAACTGTCAGTGTGTCTGTTGTAATCGTCTGCCAGTCAGTGCCAGTCACTGCCAGTCAGTGACAGTCATTGCTTCAGTTACTGATCATCCAGGGTATCTCCGCCATCCCTGCTGCAGTGACAGAGGCATCAAGGGGATACCTGTCTGTGTGTACACCAGAGGGATACCTCTAGTGTACACACACCAGAGGTATCCCCTAAACATGACAAAGGCGCTCGCCCAGCTCCTCCCAGACTGTGTCTCAGACGTGTTATTGATGATGCACATCCCGTTCACATACCCAATATTCTGACATCAATGACAGGATGCTGACATCAATGACAGGATGCTGGCAACAGTGAGAAAATCCTGACACCAATGACCGCATGCTGACATCTATGACAGCATTCTGACATCAATGACAAGATGCTGACATCAGTGACAGAATGCTGACATCAATGACAGGATGCTGATATCAATGACCGGATGTTGACATCAGTGACAGAATGCTGACATCAATGACAGGATGCTGACATCCATGACAACATTCTGATATCAATGACAGGATGCTGACATCAATGACAGGATACTGACATCAATGACAGGATACTTACATCCATGACAACACTCTGACATCAATGACAGGATGCTGACATCAATGACAGGATGCTGACATCAATGACAGGATGCTGACATCAATGACAGGATGCTGACATCAATGACAGGATGCTGACATCAATGTTGCCAAAGCAACGGTTCAGCTCGCATATAAAGAAGATCACTGCTACAGCAACAGTACCGTTTCTATAGTAACAGTGCCGTTTTTACAATAAATAACATTACTAATTTTAACGGTATCGGTGCCGTTGGTAAACAGTAGTGCCTTTATATAGTTATTTAACTGTTATTAGTCACCGTTTCTTTAGTTATGGTGCCGTTGCTATAGTAACGGTTCTGTTGACAGTAGAGTTGTGGTTGGTACACAGTTGGTACCGTTCGTACGCAACTGGTACCGTTGGCACACGATCGGTACAGTCGGCATCATTGGTACTGTTGGCACCACTGGCACTCAATAACAATAGCCGCGTTGCACGGTAACATTATCGTTGGTGCAAAACATTGGTAATGTTGACAAACGGTAGCGCTACCGTTGAGGCAGTAACTGTACCGTTGGTACACAGTAATGGGACTCTTGACACCTAGTCGAGGTACTGTTGCTACAGTAACGGTACCGCTGCTACCTTAACGGATACCGTTGCTAAGTTAACGGCACCGCTGTTACGCTAACAATACCGATGTTCAATGAACAGTACCGTTGCTGCGGTAACGGTACCTTTGGCAAAGAGAATCACACCATCTTGATGAGAACTGTGTAAATAACCTTATCGGAAAAAAATTACGTTCCGTAAATGTTCTGTAAATATTTTGTAAACATATTGTAAATTTTCAGTAAATGTACTGTTAGTGTAAGTGTTGTGTTAATGTCTTGTAAATGTACTGTAAATTTAGTGTAAATATGCTGTAAACGATCAGTAAATGTAGCGTAAATGTGTTGTAAAAGTACTTTTAAATGTAGCGTATAATGTAAACGCACTGTAAATGCATCGTAAATCTGCTGCAAAAGTCCAGTAAGTGTAAATCAAATGTCCTGTAAATGTCCATCCAGTAAATGTAGTTCAAATGTCCTGTAAATGTCCATCCAGTAAATGTAGTTCAAATCTGCTAGAAATGCCCTGTAAATGCCCAAAAAATGTAGTTCAGATTTACTGTAAATGTACTTCAAATGTCCTGTAAATGCCCGTCTAGCAAATGTAGTTTAGATTTACTGTAAATATAGATCAAATGTCCTGTCAATGCCCTTCCAGTAAGTGTAGTTAAAATATGCTGTAAATGTTCTGTAAATGAAGTGTAAATGAAGTGTAAATGTGCTGTAAACGTATTGTTTACACTGATTTATATGGGCTCTCCCTCATTACAGGACACTTTTGTTATCCAATTGTAAATAATGAGGCAAAAAAAAGCCCACAATAAAAGCAGGTATTTTTCCACATGGTGTTGTATATGTGGCGTTATTTGTGACTGTATAATAGCCACTCATTCATAATTAACTGTTAAAATGTGCCCAAGCTTTATGCAGTGTTTTTAATCAGACTCAATTTTTGTTAGTATGAACGAAATTTTGGTTCGTGTGAGAGTTTTTTGTTCGTGTGAGGGAGATTTTTGTTCGTGTGAGGGAGATTTTGGTTCGTGTGAGAGAGTTTTTTGTTCGTGTGAGGGAGATTTTTGTTCGTGTGAGGAAGATTTGGTTCATGTGAGGGAGATTTTCGTTCGTGTGAGGGAGATTTTGGTTCGTGTGAGGGAGATTTTGGTTCGTGTGAGTGAGATTTTGGTTCGTGTGAGTGAGATTTTGGTTCGTGTGAGTGAGATTTTGGTTCGTGTGAGTGAGTGTTTTGTTCGTGTGAGGGAGATTTTGGTTCGTGTGAGAGAGATTTTTGTTCGTGTGAGGGAGATTTTTGTTCGTGTGAGGGAGATTTTGGCTCGTGTGAGTGAGATTTTGGTTCGTGCGAGTGAGATTTTGATTCGTGTGAGTGATATTTTGTTTCGTGTGAGGGATATTTTGGTTCGTGTGAGTGACATTTTGGTTCATGCGAGTTAGATTTAGGTTCGTGTGAGCGCGATTTTGGTTTCATTAGTTGACTGATAAGTGGAAAGACCACACAGTTCTTGCTCTATGATTTATCAGTGGATATGGCTATGCCGTCTGCCCGTACGTCTTACCGTACTGGAGACTACATCACACACGCATACCAAGACGTTTCAGACCGTCTTGGACCATCATGACTGAAGGGTAAGAGAGTAGTGGACCCTCGCCAGAGGCGCTGGAACTGGGGTCAGTGTCTGTGAACACAACACTCCCAGGTTGTGGGAGAGTAACGGTTATGGAGCGGGTATACATGGCAGTATACATGACTAAATGACATGTGTGAGGGAGATTTTGGTTTGTGTGAGAGAGATTTAGGTTTGTGAGTGAGATTTTAGTTTGTGTGAGGGGGATTTTGGTTTGTGTAAGGGAGATTTTGGTTTGTGTGAGGGAGATTTTGGTTTGTGTGAGGGAGATTTTGGTTTGTGTGAGGGAGATTTTGGTTTGTGTGAGGGAGATTTAGGTTTGTGAGTGAGATTTTAGTTTGTGTGAGGGGGGATTTTGGTTTGTGTAAGGGAGATTTTAGTTTGTGTGAGGGAGATTTAAGTTTGTGTGAGGTAGATTTAGGTTTGTGTGAGGGAGATTTTGGTTTGTGTGAGGGAGATTTTGGTTTGTGTGAGGGAGATTTTGGTTTGTGTGAGGGAGATTTTGGTTTGTGTGAGGGAGATTTTGGTTTGTGTGAGGGAGATTTTGGTTTGTGTGAGGGAGATTTTGGTTTGTGTGAGGGAGATTTTGGTTTGTGTGAGGGAGATTTTGATTTGTATGAGGAAGATTTTAGTTTGTGTGAGGGAGATTTAGGTTTTTGTGAGGGAGATTTTGGTTTGTGTTAGGGAGATTTTGGTTTGTGTGAGGGAGATTTTGGTTTGCATGAGGGAGATTTTGGTTTGTGTGAGGGAGATTTTGGTTTGAGACACACACACACACATCCTGACATCTCTGTCATTGCTAACTCTGCCTAATTTATGGCAGCACAGTTGCCGCCGTGTCACACCTGCCCAGACAGAAGTTACCAGAGGAATCACTGCCTTAACTCATGTACAACAGATTAAGTTGCATCACTAATACTGTCGCATCTCTTGTCTCCTCCGCCAGGAATCAGGACAAGTGTTTCCTGACGCGGGTCTTTGATCATCTGACCGAAGCATTCCACTGGCTTACCCCTCTATCCCTTTAAAAATTAAGGTTATAATTATAACCATTTGTGATCCTCCTGTGGTTAAGTATTTTATATGACAAGGGAAAAAAATTCAAATTGCCCATTATCTCCACGTTTCATGAGGATTTTTATTTTTTTAAAGAAATCTTTATTTTTTAGCTTTAAAATTAGGATACTATTGTTAAAAAAAAAATTTGGGGGAAAAGTACAAATTTTCAGGGATTTTTTAGGAACTTTTCCTGTTCAATTGTTAGTGTGTATGGTTGACACAGTCACGATCACTCACTTCTTCGTTCCCGTGATCGTAACTACTGATCGTTCCCGTGATCGTAACTCCTGATCGTTCCCGTGATCGTAACCCCCTGATCGTTCCCATGATCGTAACCCCCTGATCGTTCCCATGATCGTAACCCCCTGATCGTTCCCGTGATCGTAACCCCCTGATCATTCCCATGATCGTAACCCCCTGATCGTTCCCATGATCGTAACCCCCTGATCGTTCCCATGATCGTAACCCCCTGATCGTTCCCGTGATCGTAACCCCCTGATCGTTCCCATGATCGTAACCCCCTGATCGTTCCCATGATCGTAACCCCTGATCGTTCCCGTGATCGTAACCCCTGATCATTCCCATGATCGTAACCCCTGATCGTTCCCATGATCGTAACCCCTGATCGTTCCCATGATCGTAACCCCTGATCGTTCCCGTGATCGTAACCCCTGATCGTTCCCATGATCGTAACCCCTGATCGTTCCCATGATCGTAACCCCTGATCGTTCCCGTGATCGTAACCCCTGATCATTCCCATGATCGTAACCCCTGATCGTTCCCATGATCGTAACCCCTGATCGTTCCCATGATCGTAACCCCTGATCGTTCCCGTGATCGTAACCTCCTGATCGTTCCCATGATCGTAACCCCTGATCGTTCCCGTGATCGTAACCCCTGATCATTCCCATGATCGTAACCCCTTATCGTTCCCATGATCGGAACCCCTGATCGTTCCCATGATCGTAACCCCCTGATCGTTCCCATGATCGTAACCCCCTGATCGTTCCCGTGATCGTAACCCCCTGATCGTTCCCGTGATCGTAACCCCCTGATCCTTCCCGTGATCGTAACCCCCTGATCGTTCCCATGATCGTAACCCCTGATCGTTCCCGTGATCGTAACCCCTGATCGTTCCCATGATCGTAACCCCTGATCGTTCCCATGATCGTAACCCCCTGATCGTTCCCATGATCGTAACCCCCTGATCGTTCCCGTGATCGTAACCCCCTTGATCATTCCCGTGATCGTAACCCCCTGATCGTTCAAATGATCGTAACCCCCTGATCGTTCCCGTGATCGTAACCCCGAGTCGTTCCCGAGATGATACGCACTGCACAAAATCCCGGTGGAGTCGTGCCGGGGCCGACACAAGACTCGCTCACTTTATTGGCTCTCGAATTAACCAAACCTAATTTGGAAGCAAGCGGAGGAGAGCCTCTGTTCTAGCTAATGAGCAGAATATCAGAGAGACGTAGACTGCTGCTAGCGCACTCAGCTCACACACTGAGGTCCGGAGTACCGATCTCCGGTACGGTTGCATAACATTAGGGACGAGTTTCCATGAGACACCTGCTGACCATGTTCACCCATTAGCATAAAATGGGTACCTGGGTGTGGGTCGCATCCTGGGGCAAAACTGACCTAATTTGCCCGAAATGATCCGCATAATAAACGGCTTTCTATATAGTAGTATGTCATTGATGTCAGCTAGCCCTGTATACCTTGTACATGTACTTGTAGTAAAGATATTATTATTATTATTATTACTGGCCTGAACGGTTTCATTTGCAGAGGTCTTCGGAGTGGTTTCAGGGGTGGTAGTAGTAGTAGTGATGGTTGTAGTGGTATTAGTGGTAGTGGTGGTGGTAGTAATGGTACTAGTAAGGCCGTGATAATATAGGTGGTTGCATTGTTAAGAATGGTAATAGTGGTGGTGGTTGTAGTAGTGACAGTGTTGGTGGTAGTAACTGTGATTGCTGTGACAATAGTGTTGGTTGTAGTGGTGGTAGTAATGGTTGTTAGTACTAGTAAGGCAGTGAAAATACAGGTGGTTACAGTCTTAACAGTGGTAATAGTGGTGGCAGTAGTAGTGAGAGTGGTGGTATTAACTGATTGTTGTGACAAAAGTGGTGGTTGTAGTGGTAACAGTGGCGACTATAGTGGTGGTAAAAGTAGTGGTGGTTGCACTACTAGTAGTGGCTGTTGCACTAGTCGTAGTGGTGGATGTAGAAGTAGTTGTGGTGGTGGCATCGGTAGAACTAAAATGAATAACGGTGTTATACACGAAATAAGTGTTATACATGTAATAAAAGTGTTATACACGCAATAACAGTGTCATACATGCAATAACAGTGTCAAACACGCAATAACAGTGTTATACAAGCAATGACAGTGTTATATATACACAATAACAGTGTTATACACACAATAACACTGTTATACAAGCAATGACAGTGTTATATATACACAATAACAGTGTTATACACACAATAACACTGTTATACAAGCAATGACAGTGTTATACATGCAATACAATGTTATACACACAATAACACTGTTATACAATCAATAACAGTGTCATACACGCAATACAATGTTATACACTCAATAACAGTGTTATTCATGCAATAACAGTGTTACACAAGCAATAACAGTGTTATACACGCGATAACATTGTTATATACGCAATAACATGTACGTGAATGAAAGCAGTATTTACGAGGACCCTGATGGTAACAGACAAGCAATTAGCGTTTATTGCTCTTTTGGGCGGTGAATGTGAGTGAATGAGTGCGTAGGTGAATGATAGCGTGCGGGGCGGCAGTGCGTGAAGGAATGAGTGAAGCACTGAGTGAATTTGTGTGTGTGTGAAATGAGTGCACTCATTCCAGTGAATGAGTGCGCATGTGAGTGGATATGTGAAGACAGAGCGGCATGCGTCGATGAGGAACAGATTTGTGCGCATATCTGAACCCACTTAAGATGTTCGTCGTGCGTTGATATGGAACAGTTCTGTTTCGAGCGTATCTCTGAACCTACGAAGGGAAGAAAGAGTGCTGCGCGTATATCTGAACCTACGAAGGGAAGAAAGAGTGCAGCGCGTATATCTGAACCTACGAAGGGAAGAAAGAGTGTAGCGCGTATATCTGAACCTACAAAGGGAAGAAAGAGTGTAGCGGGTATATCTGAACCTACGAAGGGAAGAAAGAGTGTAGCGCGTATCTCTGAACCTACGAAGGGAAGAAAGAGTGCAGCGCGTATATCTGAACCTACGAAGGGAAGAAAGAGTGTAGAGCGTATATCTGAACCTACGAAGGGAAGAAAGAGTGCAGCGCGTATATCTGAACCTACGAAGGGAAGAAAGAGTGCAGCGCGTATATCTGAACCTACGAAGGGAAGAAAGAGTGCAGCGCGTATATCTGAACCTACGTAGGTATTAGGGTCGTCTAAAAAAGAATCGTTTTCATCGTCCATCGACTCCAAACATTAACATAACAAACCCGCGAGGCCTAGAGCATCCTCTGCCTTCACCAGTGCAGCCTATACTTCGGCAGGTACACTTGCCGAAGTACAACGCCTGTCAAATGACCCAAAACTCCAGCTGCTGGTCATTATATGATTAAGACTTGTCCTGTTTCCTGACAAACCTTACCTAACCTAACCCAACCTAACCTAACAACGCCCTACCTACGATAGTGAGACGTACCAAACAAAATCAAAAACACTAACAAGACGACTAAGAAATTAACCAGCTTGGATGTCACCTCACTGTTCGCTAGAGTACCCAGGGTATGATGACTGGGATACCTGGGTATCTTTATTATGAAGACGTTTCGTCAACCAGTGGCTTCATCAATTCACAGAACAAATTATATACCTATGTAGCAAGACAGCGCCTACGTGAGTAGCAGCGTTCTTCCCACAGGTAAAACAGTGGACCTTGTCGCACCGGACTCTCAGAAAAGTGATAAAATTGTTGACACGCACACCACTGGTACCGTAAAAGGCCACAACGAAGATGGAGCAGCCAGGTGACACCAGCGCACTAGTAAACACCGCTACGTGTGGAGGCTGTGACTAGTAAACACCGCTACGTGTGGAGGCTGTGACTAGTAAACACCGCTACGTGTGGAGGCTGTGACTAGTAAACACCGCTACGTGTGGAGGCTGTGACTAGTAAACACCGCTACGTGTGGAGGCTGTGACTAGTAAACACCGCTACGTGTGGAGGCTGTGACTAGTAAACACCGCTACGTGTGGAGGCTGTGACTAGTAAACACCGCTACGTGTGGAGGCTGTGACTAGTAAACACCGCTACGTGTGGAGGCTGTGACCAAAAGAAAAGTACTTAGACGACACCTGCCATAGTCTTAAAAGCCAGGATCCTGGAATATCAATATGCGTGTACGACACAGTAGCAACTATGCGTGCGTCATTCACGAGGACAAACACGCAGCGTTTTGAAAGAATGTAAAGCTTGTCCTCAAAGGAAGGGATAAAGTTTGTAGAATAAATTCTACATTTTGTCACCGTGGAGTCTAGTTTCTTGTGCATCCCCACATTTCTATCTTGTAGACTATCTTATCACTTATCCAGACAGTATCGCAAGATCCTCTGGAAACCCAGAAGGCCTAGGAGCTAGAAAATGTCTGGAGGCGGCACTAATTAACACTCAAGACATTATCGATCACTGTTAATGCACCTTCAGCCTGGCTGAACCACTAACACGCACACCACCACAGAACGCCAGCCAGTCAGCGCTCTCCAATACATTAGCCGATGTACATGCAGCACTTGCCGATGTACTTGCTGCACTAGCCAACGTACATGCAGCACTTGCCGATGTACTTGTGTTGTTCAGTGAACTTTCCGGTATAGCGCCACTACTCACAACAGCGCCCACCTTCTGTTACATAACGCCCTGACTTCACCTCCACTGGGAACCTTCCTGCTTACTTCTCACCCTTCAGTTGCGTGTGTGTATGACCCTATTGATACTGACTTGATGAAACATCAAGCAGAGCGAAACATGGCTTAATGAAGCTCTATACAGAGTCAAATTTGCCGAGATGAAGTTCACACAGAGGGAAAAACATAACATAACTGTGTAGTTTAATGTAATCTTTTATTGACTACGTTTCGCCCAAACAGTGGACGTTATCACAAACAGATCTGTTTGTGATTGCACTTGAAATACTTTGCTGAAAGTTTTCAAGTTTTTATCATTTATATTCCATTTCTATTTGATTTTGAAGGTTGAAGAATAGCGAGTTGGCACCAACGCAGGCCAAAATTAATAAAAAAAATCCGTTAAGATTCACCAACGGTTAGAGATTGGTAACCACTTGAAGTTCCTCCTCAGTGAAGGAGGAACTTCAAGTTAATTAATCAACGACCCAGAGGAACCATCATGCTTGAGTCACCAGTCAGATTACATTAGTATGCTAAACCTTTCGTAATAAATACATTAGTTCCATCACCTTACTTTAGTAAATACATTAGTTCCATCACCTTACTTTAGTAAATGCATTAGTTCCATCACCTTACTTTAGTAAATACATTAGTTCCATCACCTTACTTTAGAAAATACATTAGTTCCATCAATTTACTTTAGTAAATACATTAGTTCCATCACCTTACTTTAGTAAATACATTAGTTCCATCACTTTACTTTAGTAAATACATTAGTTTCATCACCTTACTTTAGTAAATACATTAGTTTCATCACCTTACTTTAGAAAATACATTAGTTCCATCAATTTACTTTAGTAAATACATTAGTTTCATCACCTTACTTTAGAAAATACATTAGTTCCATCACCTTACTTTAGAAAATACATTAGTTCCATCACCTTACTTTAGTAAATACATTAGTTTCATCACCTTACTTTAGAAAATACATTAGTTCCATCAATTTACTTTAGTAAATACATTAGTTTCATCACCTTACTTTAGAAAATACATTAGTTCCATCACCTTACTTTAGAAAATACATTAGTTTCATCACCTTACTTTAGTAAATACATTAGTTCCATCACCTTACTCTAGTAAATATATTAGTTCCATCACCTTACTTTAGTAAATACATTAGTTTCATCACCTTACTTTAGAAAATACATTAGTTCCATCACCTTACTTTAGTAAATACATTAGTTCCATCACCTTACTTTAGAAAATACATTAGTTCCATCACCTTACTTTAGTAAATGCATTAGTTCCATTACCTTATTTTAGAAAATACATTAGTTCCATCATCTTACTTTAGTAAATACATTAGTTGTGCGTTATCTGATAAACCCAAACCGGTGGTTAATGCACAGTGTATTTACTAATGCAAGCCCGGGTTCGATTCCCGGCGGGTGGAAACATTTCGACGTGTTTTCTTACACCTGTTGTCATGTTCACCTAGCAGCAAATAGGTACCTGGGGTGTTAGTCGACTGGTGTGGGTCGCATCCTGGGGGACAAGATTAAGGACCCCAATGGAAATAAGACAGACAGTCCTCGATGACGCACTGACTTTCTTGGGTTATCCTGGGTGGCTAACCCTCCGGGGTTAAAAATCCGAAGAAATCTTATCTTATCTTATCTTTACTACTTTTTTTACTACTTTAAGCTGGTGTAACTAATGTATTTAATAATGTAAGCTGGTGTAACTAATGCATTTAATACTGTAAGATGGTATAACTAATGCATTTAATACTGTAAGATGGTATAACTAATGTATTTTCTGCTGTAAGCTGTGTAACTAATGTATTTTACTTGCTTTGACCTGTAATGAGAAGCAATGGCGTCTAGCAGCTGCAGAATTGCTTATCTACTAAACTCATTGCTTGTTCAACTCACTTCACTCCCTCTGCTCTTTATTACCTCCACTAATCCATCACTCACTCCACTCCCTCTGCTCTTTATTACCTCCACTAATCCATCACTCACTCTACTCTCTCCAGCCCTCACTCCCTGCAACACTCGTACCATCCCCGTACACCCCTGCCCTCCACAGGTGTACAAAACACCTGTACATTAGTTAGTACATAATTCAGAGAGGAATAAAGAGACCTGCCCTATATTTCATGGCGTGTAAGCTTTAAAAATTAAACTTTTACGATCCCATTTTAAAACCAGTCAGAGGAACGGCCGGGCCTGGTAGTGGTGGTGGATGGTGATTGGTAATGGTAGTGGTGATTAGTAATGATAGTGGTGGTCGTTGGTAATGGTAGTGGTGATTGGTAATGATAGTGGTAGTTGTGTTGGTGGATGTGGTGGTTGGTGGTCCTGGTAGTGCAGGTGGCGACAATAATCATGACGGTGGTAGTGGTAATGGTGGTAGTGATGGTAGCAGTAGTAGTGGTAGGGGTAATGGTTGTGGTTATAGTGGCAGAGAGGGTGGACATGGTGATGGTAGTGACGATGGTGGACATGGTGATGGTAGTGACGATGGTGGACATGGTGATGGTAGTGACGATGGTGGACATGGTGATGGTAGTGACGATGGTGGACATGGTGATGGTAGTGACGATGGTGGACATGGTGATGGTAGTGACGATGGTGGACATGGTGTTGATAGTGACGATGGTGGACATGGTGATGGTAGTGACGATAGTGGACATGGTGATGGTAGTGACGATGGTGGACATGGTGATGATAGTGACGATGGTGGACATGATGATGATAGTGACGATGGTGGACATGGTGATGGTAGTGACGATGGTGGACATGGTGATGATAGTGACGATGGTGGACATGGTGATGATAGTGACGATGGTGGACATGGTGATGGTAGTGACGATGGTGGACATGGTGATGGTAGTGACGATGGTGGACATGATGATGGTAGTGACGATGGTGGACATGGTGATGATAGTGACGATGGTGGACATGGTGATGGTAGTGACGATGGTGGACATGATGATGGTAGTGACGATTGTGGACATGGTGATGGTAGTGACGATGGTGGACATGGTGATGATAGTGACGATGGTGGACATTATGATGGTAGTGACGATGGTGGACATGGTGATGGTAGGGGCGATGGTGGACATGGTGATGATAGTGACGATGGTGGACATTATGATGGTAGTGACGATGGTGGACATGGTGATGGTAGTGACGATGGTGGACATGGTGATGATAGTGACGATGGTGGACATTATGATGGTAGTGACGATGGTGGACATGGTGATGGTAGTGACGATGGTGGACATGGTGATGATAGTGACGATGGTGGACATTATGATGGTAGTGACGATGGTGGACATGGTGATGGTAGTGACGATGGTGGACATGGTGATGGTAGTGACGATGGTGATGGTTACGGTGGTGATAGTGAAAGAAAGTGTAAGGTAGCAGAGAGCTAGATAAAGAGGGTAGAACTGGAAGGGATGGAGAGGGATGGGAAGAGTGGGAAGGGGAAAGAAGAGGGAAAAGAGGGGAGGATGTGAATGAAGGAGAGACTATAGATACTGAGGGAAGGAGGGAGGCGGGGAGGGTAAAGTGCAGGAATGAAAAGGGAAAGGTAACTAAGTAGAAAGGGAAGGGAGGGGGATGAGAGTGAAAGTGAGCAAGTGAGAGGAAAGGAGAGGGGGGAAGTTAAGGAGAAGGTAAGAAAAGAATGGAAGAGGAAGGAATCAAGATGGTAGAGGGAAAGGACCAGGAGGGGAGGGTATTGAGGGAGGGAGGGATGGATGGCAGGGAGGTAAGGAGGGGAAAGGAAGGGAATGGAAGGAGGCAGGGTGAAGGGGGGGGGAACTGCTAAATGGTCAGGGAGCTATCAAGTCCATTTATGTATTGGCCGCTTCAGTAAAATATTGCAACGTTGGCAGGATATTCTGTGCAAGTTGTTGCGCATATGTGTGTGTGTGTGTGTGTGCGTGTGTGTGTACTCACCTAATTGTGGTTGCAGGGGGTCGATACTCAGCTCCTGGCCCCGCCTCTTCGCTGTCCGCTACTGGGTCTCTGCTCTCCCTGCTCCATGAGCTTTATCATACCTTGTCTTAAAACTATGTATGGTTCCTGCCTCCACTATATCTTTCTCTAGACTATTCCACTTCCTGACTACTCTGTGGCTGAAGAAATGCTTCCTAACATCCCTTTCACTCATCTGAGTCTTCAGCTTCCAGTTGTGTCCCCTTGTTTCTGTGTTCCCTCTCTGGAATATCGTGTCACTGTCTACCTTGTCGATTCCCCGCAGTATTTTGTATGTCGTTATCATGTCCCCTCTGACCCTTCTTTCCTCCAGTGTTGTTAGTCCTATTTCCCTCAACCTTTCTTCATAGGACAGACCCCTGAGTTGTGGAACTAACCTTGTCGCAAACCTTTGCACTTTCTCTAGTTTCTTTACGTGCTTGACCAGGTGTGGGTTCCAGACTGGTGCTGCATATTCTAGTATGGGCCTGACGTACACGGTGTACAGTGTCTTGAACGATTCCTTGTTTAGGTAACGGAACGCTAATCTTAGGTTTGCCAGTCGTACATATGCTGCCGCAGTTATCTGGTTGATGTGTGCCTCCGGAGACGTGCTTGGCGTTATACTCACCCCAAGGTCTTTCTCCTTTGCCGAGGTTTGTAGCCTTTGTCCGCCTAGTCTGTACTCTGTCAGCGGTCTTCTTTGCCCTTCTCCGATCTTCATGACTTTGCATTTGGTGGGATTGAATTCGAGAAGCCAGTTGTTAGACCAGATGTCAAGCTTGTCCAGGTCTGTTTGAAGTCCTGCGTGGTCATCTTCCGATGTGATTCTCCTCATTAATTTCACATCATCTGCGAACAGAGACACTTCTGAGTCTATCCCGACCGTCATGTCATTTACATATACCAAGAATAACACTGGTCTTAGGACTGACCCCTGCGGTACACCGCTCGTCACAGGCGCCCACTGTGATACCTCATCACGCACCATGACCCGTTGTTGCCTCTCTGTGAGGTATTCCCTGATCCATTCCAGTGCCCTTCCTGTTATACATGCTTGTTCTTCCAAATTCTTTACTAATCTCATGTGAGGAACTGTGTCGAAGGCCTTCCTGCAGTCCAGGAAAATGCAATCAACCCACCCTTCTCTCTCCTGCCTTACCTCTGTTACTTTATCATAGAACTCCAGGAGGTTTGTTACACAGGATTTGCCTTCCCGGAATCCGTGCTGTCTGGTGTTTATTATCCTGTTCAGCTCGAGGTGTTCCACCATTCTTTTCCTGATGATTTTCTCCAGGACTTTTCACACTATACATGTAAGTGACACCGGTCTATAGTTTAGTGCCTCTTTTCAAGGGATGTGGGAATATTATGGTAAGTGGCACACTCAGTACCTCAGCTCCTTCCCGAAGAACCCACGGGGAGATATTGTCCGGACCCATCGCCTTTGAGGTATCGAGGTCACTGAGTAACTGCTTCACTTCCTCCTCAGTTGTGTGTATGCCCTCTAGCACTTGGTACATCCCTTGTTGGTGACGAACCCCGTCCTGTCTACCTAGCTGCCTTCCTTCCTCCATTGTGAATACTTCCCTAAACCTCAAGTTGAGCTCCTCACATACCTCTTGATCATTACTTGTGAGTTCCCCATCTTCTCTCCTCAGCCTTATCACCTGGTCCTTGACTGTTGTCTTCCTTCTGATGTGACTGTACATCAGTTTCGGGTCGGACTTAACTTTCGATGCTATGTCATTTTCGTACTGTTTCTGGGCCTCCCTCCGTACTTGTGCATACTCGTTTCTAGCTCTTCTACTAATCTCTCTGTTTACCTGGGTTCTTTGCCTTCTGTACCGTTTCCATTCTCTGATACTCTGAGTCTTTGCCTCCCTGCACCTTTGGGTAAACCAGGGGCTCTTTCTGGCCTTCCCCTTTAATCCTTTGCCTCTGGGTATAAACCGTTCCTCTGCCTCCTTGCACTTTGCCCCTACGTATTCCATCATTTCATTTATTGTCAGTCCTTCCATTTCCCCTTCCCACTGAACGTCCTGCAGGAAATTCCTCATGCCCGTGTAGTTTCCTCTTTTAAAGTCTGGTTTGTCTCTATCAGTACTGTTTTCCCTCTCCACCTGTAGCTCTACAATGTACTCAAAGCTAAGCACCATATGGTCACTGGCTCCCAGGGGGCTCTCGTGCGTTATGTCTTCAATATCTGAGCTGTTCAGGGTGAATACAAGGTCCAGTCTTGCTGGTTCATCTTCTCCTCTCTCTCTGGTCGTGTCCCTGACATGTTGGTGCATCAGGTTTTCCAGTACCACATCCATCATCTTGGCTCTCCAAGTTTCTGGACCCCCACGTGGTTCATGGTTCTCCCAGTCGATCTCCCTGTGATTGAAATCTCCCATGACCAGTAGCTTCGCTCTGCTCATGTGTGCCTTTCTTGCCACCTCCGCCAGGGTGTCCACCATCGCTCTGTTGTTCTCATCGTATTATTCTCTTGGCCTCCTGCAGTTCTGTGGTGGGTTATACATCACTGCAATGACTATCTTATGCTCCCCAGACTGGATGGTACCTACTATGAAGTCCCGTTCTCTACCCCCCTCCACTCCTACCATTTCCTCAAATCTCCAACGGTGCCTTACAAGCAGTAATGTAAGCAGTGTAATGTAAGCAGTAATGTGTGTATGTGTGCTCTAAGTTGTTCATTATGTCTTAGTAAGACTCGACTCGACTTAGACTTAAACAGTCACTGACTAAACGTCCTCAAATAATCTATCTTCTCGACCAACAAGGCAATCAAAACAACTTGCTTGAACAATATGACAAATCATTCGCCAACAGCAATAATGTACCAAGCAGCAGCACAGCGTCAGGAACAAGGAGACAAAATAGTGACCCTAACTGGGGACCATCAGCAGATCCTCCATAAGGCATAAAACTCCCTTAATACTGAATCTAAGTTCAGCATAACCAAATCCCCGACTACGATGGTGCGTAGATGCCACACAAAATACGTCAGAAGCTTTAGCTTGGGACCTGGCTTGACTTAGAGTGCCATTATGACACAACCTCAGCAAAACGTCGAAAATCATAAAGTCTGAACTATGTTCTGTGAACAGAGTTACAAGAAGTACGTTTCGACTCATCAGCGAAACCATACTCTACCAAAACAGAGTCTAAATAATGTTCAAACAGACAGAGACGAAAGACGTGCTCCGGGGACCAGGAGCAGAAGGAGAGAGCCTTGCTGGTCGAGCGATGACCAGCTGTGGAGAGAGAGTGATTTCTCGATTACAAGCCTCACATCAAGTGATATCATGTGACTCGCCTGTGCTACTCCAGCAACGGTGAGAGGTACCTACTGACGCAAACAAGCGAGCGGTAGTTAGCAAGGCAGTTTGCGATGGCGGACAGCCAATCACAGCTATTCAAGAGCGAGCACAGTGAGAAGTGTAATTGTTATATCCCACCTACATACATAACTAATAATATAATAAGTCAAATAATAATATATAACAAAATATTTTCATTTTAGCAATTAATGAAAATATCGGCAATATAAAATTATATGAAAAGGTAAATATTATACATAAAATTTACATTATATAAATTGGGCCCCATTCAGGGGGTGCAATATTGCTTGTTTGCGATTACTGCATAACCTTATACAGTGGAACTTTGGTTTTTGAACTAAATTGGTTCACAGGTGGTTTTCGAACTGCGAAAAGTTCGATGGCCGGAACAATATTTCCCAGGCTTTAATTATCAGCCTCACACACTGGAGGATGTTGAACTGACTCTTCCAAAAGTCTCTGAGAGTCAGGTCAGTGTCAGAGGTCACTTCAAAGCACCTTTGAAACAGGTCTTTCCTGTAAAGTTTTTATACAACTGAACAGTAAATAAGTCAGTGAGTTCGGTCTCCAGAAAAACGTTCAAAGACCGGGTCATATTTTTCTGAACAAATTTTTTTGGATTCCGGTTTATTCGAGGTCCGGTACGTTCGAACACCGAGGTTCCACTGTATGCAGTTATCGTATCTCCTTTTTTTCTCCCTCCTGTCAGCTGATGTAGACATCTTTAATGCCTTTTAACCTTTTATCCCATAAGGGAACAGGTGAGGTTCGAACCCTTGGTGAGTGAGTTGTAAATCTCTAGTCCAGTGCGTAAGCCACTGGGCCAGCCGTCTACAATAACATTCATCCAACAAGGTACATTTCTATACACCATAGAGAGGTTAGCATGGGCCAACACTGTGACCACAAACAAAAGTTTTAACAGATGAATCTCCCGCCAGGGTGGAGGTGGCGAACTGTAGTTCAGGTCCCCTCAAAGCCGCCATCATGACTAACGATTTCGTGAGTCATGACTCTCGTTTTCAAGGAGACAGAGAGGCAATAGTAAAGTTCACTTTGAAAGAGACAGATAGGCAGTATTAAAGTCTCACTCTCAAAGAAACAAACAGACAAAAATAAGTCTCACTATCAAAGAGACAAAAATAAGTCTCACTCTCAAAGAGACAAACAGACAAAAATAAGTCTCACTATCAAAGAGACAAAAATAAGTCTCACTCTCAAAGAGACAAACAGACAGTAGTAAGATTTACATTCATTTTCCTGACAAGTATCTCGTGTAGAGTGACAGAGGAAACAATAGGAAAGAACCTGGTTGATCAACTTGATAGAAGAGGATTCGTTTGGGAACACCAGAGTTTCAGAGAAGGAAAATTCTATCGTGTGATACCGTGGTACACGACCAGCGACCAGCGACCAGCGACCAGCGAACTGCATATTGGATGCGAACTGCAGGCTGCCGATAATACAGCGGAAAACACACATTGTTGAGCAAGTTGCTATTGGGGAAACGTTTCGCACACACACACACACACACACACACACACACACACACACACACACACACACACACACACACACACACACACACACACAACTCAGCCAGCCAGAAAGAAATTCATCAACTTCCCTAATAGAAAAAAAGGAGGAGGGTGTTGAGTCAAAATGTTGACCCGGGGCAGTGTGTACTGTGTGTGAGGAGCCAGGAAGCACTCAGAGAGAGAGAGAGAGAGAGAAGGGTCCACCGCTGCTCCAGACGTGTTTATAACCTGCAGAAATTTATGAAGGTTCCCGGAGGCCCGACTCGGCCACTCCCTCACCAGAGTGAAGTGCAGGTTAAAGATGCAAGAACAAAAGAAACGAGTTATGGATTATAGGTGTCGAGGCATGGGAGGGGGGTGAGAAGGGAGGGGGAGGGGGGTGAGAAGGGAGGGGGAGGGGGGTGAGAAGGGAGGGGGAGGGGGTGAGAAGGGAGGGGGAGGGGAGTTTAGGAAAAGAAATGTTTTTTCCTCTCACGCACGCACACACACACACACACAAACACACACACACACACACACACACACACACACACACACACAGCTGTAGTGCAGGAAAGACTATAAATGGATCAGGACAAGTTGCAGGATGGACCTGACAAGTAGCTATTGGAATTTAACCCCAGCCAATGCAAAGTTATGATAATCGGATAAGAGCACAGACGTGTAGACACAGTGTAGACGCTCGGGCGACAAAGGGTGTAGACCTTCCTGAAAGACGACCTCGGGGTGAGCGCAGTTCTAATTTAAGAGCAGCTTTCAGGAACATCAACAAGAAGGCATCCAAACTGTCTGCCAGCACCATCTTGAAGCATGCAGCGCCATCTTAAAACCATCTCAAGAAGCTGTATAAAGTGCAAAGGCTTGCAACGAAACTAGGTCACAGCTTTAAATCAAGAGCATCAATGAGTCACCGGGATGTTAGGTAATACTTCTTTAGCCTTAGAGTGGCCAACAAGTGGAACAACTCAAAGTGGTAGAGGCGGAAAGCATACACAGCTTTAAGAAAATGTATGATATCAGAGAGCCTGGGTCAAGAGCTGAGACTCGACCCAGGGCAAATACAATTAGCCAAGTACAACTAGGTAACTACACAATGATAACAACAGCAATACGGCTCAAATGCTACAAGCTCAAGAAGGAAGTAACACAAACGTTCACTCTTCCTTTCACTCCTTTATTCATAGTGTTGTCGAGTACATACGAGTATGTTAAAAAAATGGAGCAAATACCTAATAATTCATCTTTGTTGAGGTGAGTAGAAGGAAAAAAGGAACAGAGGAATGTAGAGTAATCACAACTGTGAGGGGAGACGTGCTTGCATCTTGCACTGTTTACCAGCTGAGACAGCAACGTGCAACATTCTGCCTGATAAAATAATCCTAGGATGATGTTTTCATTTTGTAGCCTAAGCTGCCGACGTGTGATGTAGGAGGGGAGGGGAAGGAGGAAGGAGGGAGAAGAGCGGAAAATGGATAGGATGAGATGGGGAGGAGGAAGAATAGTAAGAGTAGGAATGTGGATCGAGGGTGGAGGAGAAGATGGAGGTAGGATGGTGGAGGGGAATAGGATGAAATGGGTGTTGGGGTGATGGAGAAACACACACACACACCTCAAAGGCGGTGGGACCGGACAATATCTCTCCGTGGGTCCTTAGAGAGGGAGCAGAGATGCTGTGTGTGCCACTAACAACAATCTTCAACACATCCATTGAAACTGGGCAACTACCTGAGGTATGGAAGACGGCAAATGTAGTCCCCAATTTTAAGAAACGAGACAGAAACGAGGCACTAAACTATAGACCAGTGTCACTGACGTGTATAGTATGTAAAGTCATGGAGAAGATTATCAGGAGGAGAGTGGTGGAGCACCTGGAACGGAACAAGATTATAAACGACAACCAACACGGATTCATGGAAGGTAAATCCTGTGTCACAAACTTTCTGGAGTTTTATGACAAAGTAACAGAAGTAAGATACGAGAGAGAGGGGTGGGTTGATTGCATTTTCTTGGACTGCAAGAAGGCCTTCGACACAGTTCCTCACAAAAGATTAGTGCAGAAGCCAGAGGATCAGGCACACATAACAGGAAGGGCACTGCAATGGATCAGAGAATACCTGACCATGAAGCAACAACGAGTCATGGTACGTGATGAGGTATCACAGTGGGCGCCTGTGACGAGCGGGGTCCCACAGGGGTCAGTCCTAGGACCAGTGCTATATTTGGTATATGTGAATGACATGATGGAAAAGATAGACTCGGAAGGGTCGCAGATGATGTGAAGTTAATGAGGAGAATTAAATCAGATGAGGGTCAGGCAGGACTACAAAGAGATCTGGACAGGCTGGTCGCGTGGTCCAGCAACTGGCTCCTCGAAATTAACCCCGCCAAATGCAATCATGAAGATCGGTGTAGGGCAAAGAAGACCGCATACAGAGTATAGGCTAGGTGGCCAAAGACTGCAAACCTCACTCAAGGAAAAGATCTTGGGGTGAGTATAATACCGAGCACATCTCCTGAAGCGCACATCAACCAGATAACTGCTGCAGCATATGGGCGCCTGGCAAACCTGAGAATAGTGTTCCGATACCTCAGTAAGGAATCGTTCAAGACACTGTACACCGTGTACGTCAGGCCCATACCGGAGTATGCAGCACCAGTTTGGAACCCACACTTGGTTAAGCACGTCAAGAAATTAGAGAAAGTACAAAGGTTTGCAGCAAGGCTAGTTCTAAAGCTAATGGGAATGTGTTAAGAGAAATCGGTCTAACGACACTGGAGGACAGGAGGGTCAGGGAAGACATGATAACGACATACAAAATACTTCGAGGAATAGATAAGGTGGACAGAGACATGATGTTCCAGAGAGGGGACACAGAAACAAGGGATCACAATTGGAAGCTGAAGACTCAGATGAGTCAAAGGGATGTTAGGAAGTATTTTTTCAGCCATAGAGTAGTCAGGAAGTGGAATAGTCTAGCAAGTGATGTAGTGGAGGCAGGAACCATACATAGCTTTAAGACGAGGTATGATAAAGCTCATGGAGCAGGGAGAGAAGGGACCCAGTAGCGGTCAGTGAAGAGGCAGGGCCAGGAACTGAGTCTCGACCCCTGCAACCACAATTAGGTGAGTACACACACACACACACACACACACACACACACACACACACACACCAAGTCATTTTCTAGATTTAGAAATGCTCTCTCATCTACGAAAGACAGGCAGTGAGCCCGCACGTAGCTACTCAAAGACACGTAGACGATGTTTCACTTGATAAGGTTTTCACTGAGCGAAATGTGGTTCTGTCTACATACCTTTGATTTACCTTATGTTTGTGAATTTCTCAGTAAACCTAATTGCAGGTGTTGTTTATGTCTTCGCTAATGAAAACTCCGGTGTTGTGGGTCTTAACTGAGCATTTCTCAAAATCTGTGCCAGTGCTCAATATCTGTGCCAGTGCTCAAAATCTGTGCCAGTGCTCAATATCTGTGCCAGTGCTCAATATTTGTGCCAGTGCTCAAAATCTGTGCCAGTGCTCAATATCTGTGCCAGTGCTCAAAATCTGTGCCAGTGCTCAATATCTGTGCCAGTGCTCAAAATATGTGAAATTGCCCAAAATCTTTGTCGGTGCTCAAAATCTGTATTTGCGCTCAAAATCTGTGCCAGTGCTCAAAATCTGTGCCAGTGCTCAAAATCTGTGCCAGTGCTGAAAAACTTTAATAGTGTTCAAAATCTGCGTGTGCTCAAAATCTGTGTCAAAGAGTTATGTCCTTATGTTCGCAGAAGCAGTGCGCGTTGTTGAGGACTTGTCTCGGGGTAAACAGACACAGTGTGTGAGGCTCCACCAGCTGGCGTCCAGCTGGAACCTCATCTAAGTATTGTATATGTTTTTCTTTTTTTTTTTGGTTGGGGAGGGTGAGGAGTGGATAGGTAATCAGACTGGGTAGTAAGGATAGAAGGGAAGTGGAAGGAATAGCGGGTTGACTACTCACGGAAGCGTGGCAGTAAGGTAGGGTCATATATTTTTTTAGCCCCTGTGTTCATGCTTTCGCACTAGCCGGAGATAGTGCTGATTAGGAGGGAGAGACCCTTCTGCTTGACTCTTCTTGCCTTAGCGGTCAAGTGATAGTAGATAGACTCAGTATATGCTGGTATATCTTCTGGTGTCTGTCTGTCTGCCTGTTTCATATATATTCTCACCCTTTCCATACCCACAGTACTTGTCCTTCCTTTTATTCTTCCTTCCTCTCCCCTCTCCCTCTATGCAATATCTCTTTCCCTCCTTCCCTACCTCATTCTCTCTCTCCCTCCTTTCCTCTTTCACTCCCATCCTTCCCTCCCTCTGGAATTCCTTTCCTTTCCTCCCTCCAACATTTTCCATCCTTCACTCTGACTTTCCCACTCCTCTCCCTCTCTCCGACATTTTACCTCCCCTCCCTCTCTCCCTCTATCATCCCTCCTCCTTTCCTCTAACATTCCCACTCTTCCTTAATCCGATATTCTTTTTCACCAACACTCTTCCTTCCCTCCGACACTCTTTTTCTTACTCTATCTCCATTCTTTTGACAATCCTCCTCCATTTTTGCCTTTCTCCCTCCCTCCACTCCAACATCCTACTCCCTCTCCAATTAATACTTCCCCCCCTCTCTCTCTCTCTCTCCACCACTTGTGTCTCCTTGCAAGACACAAGGTCAGTGACAGAGTCTTCACAAGAGTGTGTTGACGCTTGCAGTGTAACCACATCAAAGTGGCTGGCTCCTGCACCCTTGTGTGTGTGTGTACTCACCTAGTTGTGGTTGCAGGGGTCGAGTCATAGCTCCTGGATCCGCCTCTTCTGGGTCACTCTACCTGCGCCATGAGCTTTATCATACCTCTTCTTAAAGCTATGAATGGATCCTGCCTCCACTACATCGCTTCCCAAACTGTTCCACTTCCTGAGAACTCTGTGACTGAAGAAGTACTTCCTAACATCCCTGTGATTCATCTGAGTCTTCAACTTCCAACTGTGTCCCCTTGTTGCTGTGTCCCATCTCTGGAACATCATGTCTCTGTCCACCTTGTCAATTCCTCTCAGTATTTCATATGTCGTTATCATGTCATCCCTATCTCTCCTGTCCTCCAGTGTCGTCATGTCGATTTCCCTTAACCTCTCCTCGTAGGGCATACCCCTTAGCTCCGGGACTAATCTTGTTGCAAACCTTTGCACTTTCTCTAGTTTCTTTACGTGCTTGGCAAGGTGTGGGTTCCAAACTGGTGCTGCATACTCCAGTATGGGCCTAACGTACACAGTGTACAGGGTCCTGAACGATTCCTTATTAAGATGTCGGAATGCTGTTCTTAGGTTTGTCAGTCGTCCGTATGCTGCAGCAGTTATTTGGTTGATGTGCGCCTCAGGAGATGTGCTTGGTGTTATACTCACCCCAAGATCTTTTTCCTTCATTGAGGTTTGTAGTTTCTTGCCCCCTAGACTGTACTCCGTCTGCGGTCTGGGGTTGAACTCCAGGAGCCAATTTCTGTTCCAGGCTTGCAGCCTGTCCAGATCCCTTTGTAGTTCTGTCTGATAATCGTCCGATTGAATTCTTCTCATCAATTTTCATCTGCAAACAGGGACACTTTGGAGTCTATTCCTTCCGTCATATCGTTCACAAATACCAGAAACAGCACCGGTCCTAGGACTGACCCCTGTGGGACCCCACTCGTCACAGGCGCCCACTCTGACACCTCGCCACGTACCATGATTGCTGTCTTCCTGACAGGTATTCCCTGATCCATTGTAGTGCCTTCCCTGTTACCCCTGCCTGGTCCTCCAGCTTCTGCACTAATCTCTTGTGTGGAACTGTGTCAAACGCCTTCTTACAGTCCAAGAAAATGCAATCTACCCACCCCTCTCTCTCTCTTGTCTTACTGCCGTCACCCTGTCATAGAACTCCAGTAGGTTTGTGACAGAATTTCCCGTCCCTGAAACCGTGCTGGTTGTCATTGATAAGGTTATTCCTTTCTAGGTGTTCCATCACTTTTCTCCTGATAATCTTCTCCATGACCTTGCATACTATACATGTTAGTGACACTGGTCTGTAGTTTAGTGCTTCATGTCTGTCTCCTTTTTTTAACAATTGGGACTACCTCTGCTGTCTTTCATACCTCAGGTAGTCACCCTGTTTCGATAGATGTGTTGAAGATTGTTGTCTGTGGCACACACAGTGCCTCTTCTTTCTCTCTCACGACCCATGGAGAGATGTTATCCGGCCCCTTCACCTTTGAGGTATCTTGCTTGCTCAGCAGCCTCTTCACTTCATCCTAAGTTGTATGTATTGTGTCCAACACTTGATGGTGTACCCCACCTCTCCATCTTTCCCTTCTGTCTCCTCTGTGAACACTTCTTTGAATCTTATGATGAACTCCTCACATAATTCTTGGTCGTTTCTTGTGATCTGCCCTCCTTCCTTCCTCAGCCTGATTACCTGGTCCTTGACTGTAGTTTTCATCCTGATGTGGCTGTACAACAGCTTCGGATCAGATTTGGCTTTAGCTTCTATGTCATTTTCGTATTGTCGTTGTGCCTCTCTTCTTACCTGTTCATATTCATTTCTGGCTCTATGACTGCTCTCCTTATTCTCCTGGGTCCTTTGCCTTCTATACTTCTTCCATTCTCTGGCACACTTGGTTTTGGCCTCTCTACACCTTTGAGTGAACCAAGGGGTCATTCTGGCCTTCTCATTATTTCTGTTACCCTTGGGTACAATCCTCTCCTCAGCTTTCTTCCATATTGTTAGAACATATTTCATCATCTCATTTACTGACTTCCTTGCCAGTGCTCTCTGTCCCACTGAACTTCATGCAGTAAATTCTTCATGCCTCTGTTGTCCCCTCTCTTGTAGTTTGACTTCGTCTGTCCTGCCCTTCCTGCTTCCCTCTTCACTTGTAACTCTACTATTTATTCGAAGCTCTGAACCACGTGGTCACTGGCTCCGAGTGGTCTTTCATATGTGATATCCTCAATATCTGCACTACTCTAGGTGAATACTAGGTCCAGTCTTGCTGGTTCATCCTCTCCTCTCTCTCTCTGGTAGTGTCCCTTACATGTTGGTACATGAGGTTTTCCAGTACTACCTCCATCATCTGGGCCTCCATGTGGCTCCAAGTTCTCCCAGTCAATTTCTTTGTGATTGAAGTCACCCACAATCAGCAGCTTTGCCCTGCTCGCATGAGCCCTTCTGTGTTAACCATCGACCTTTTACTCTCATCATACTCTTCCCTTGGCCTCCTGCTGTTCTGTGGTGGGTTATACATCACTGCTTTTACCACCTTGGGACCTTCAGACTGAAGGGTTCCTATTATGTAGTCTCTTGCTTCTCCTCTGCCTCCTATCTCCAGCTCTTCAAAAATCTCATTGGTTTTTCATGAGCAGTCAGTGCTACTCCTCCACCCCCTGATTTCCCTTTGTCTTTCCTCAGGATCTGAATCCCGTTGGAAAGATGGCATCTGTTATAATTTCTGTGAGCATGGTTTCGGTGAGAACTATGATGTTCAGTGATGCCTCTTTGATTGTTTCGTGTCATTCCTCTCACTTATTCGTTATTCCATCAGTGTTGGTGTACCATACCTTCAGTTTCCTCTCTAACACTGTGTTCTGGGGGATCTTTTTGAGTTGGGGGCCTGATAGTGTGCTGTGGGATTCTACAGCATATTGTGAGGTGGGGGCTGTAAGTGTGGATTGTAGTTTGTGTTGGGATAGCTGTTTGGCTGTGGGGATCTGATGGTGGTTCTGTGTGTGCGCTTGTTGCTCTGCCTGGCTCTGGTTGTCCTCTGCTGACTTTTTTCTTGTCTCTCTTCCTAGTCCCTTTCGTTTCTGTGTCTTCTCCCTCAACTGCTGTCGTTCTGTTCTTTTTCTGTCACGGTCTAGAAACACCCTCACAATTTTCTAAAATACTGCTTGTTGAGGCTAGTACACCAAACCGGGAGTAGAATGAAATTAGCTCAGAGGCACCCACACCACCGTATGTCCTCGGATCATGGTAAATACCGTGATTCTTGTAGGACTTGGTGGTCCTGTGGGTTAGAGCGTCATGTGGTTTTTGCTCACCATGAGGCGGGCCAAAACAACATGGGTTCGAGTCCTTGGCTAGTCGCAGTGTTGTTATTGATCAATACCACTTGTTCGTGGTTACATAATATATATATATATATATATATATATATATATATATATATATATATATATATATATATATATATATATATATATATATATACATACACTGGCCTCTCATGCAATACTACTTTAAAACTACTCTGCAGAAACAAGCATAAACATACACTAAGAAATTTCAGTCAGCAGGATTCAGACCCCAAGGCACCAGCTCTCCACCAGTGTAGATACCTGACAAGATGATGCCTTAAACCACTTAGCAAAAATCCATGATCCATTCGTGTTGAATCCTGGAGTCGAAACCTGGCTTGCCGCAGTTTGGTAAATATATATATATATATGGCACGCGCCCCAGCTCGGAGGAGCTGGATGAGATTTTCGCATTATAATCAGTGACAAACATGTCACAATATGTACTAGACATGTATCTCTCACACCTCGTGTACTGTATATGCCATCTTTATATCAACAATGTATCTCTTAAATCTTTTGTACCATATTATGTAATAAAATATACCTATTGGTAAAAAAAAAGAAAAAAAGAAGATGGGGTGGTAGGGAAAGTGGAATATTCAAATGGCATCAGGAAGAAATCCAAATTTTCTTCCTTGAAGCCTTTTATCCACTTCTCCGAGGCTATGGGTCCCACAATTTGTACCAGAGGTGGACCCCATCCTATATATATATATATATATATATATATATATATATATATATATATATATATATATATATATATATATATATATATATAATATATATATATGGAGGGAATATTTTGAGGAGTTGTTAAATGTTGATGAAGACAGGGAAGCTGTGATTTCGTGTATAGGGCAAGGAGGAATAACATCTTGTAGGAGTGTGGAAGAGCCAGTTGTGAGTGTGGGGGAAGTTCGTGAGGCAGTGGGTAGAATGAAAGGGGGTAAGGCAGCTGGGAATGATGGGATAAAGATAGAAATGTTAAAAGCAGGTGGGGATATAGTTTTGGAGTGGTTGGTGCTATTATTTAATAAATGTATGGAAGAGGGTAAGGTACCTAGGGACTGACAGAGAGCGTGTATTGTTCCTTTGTATAAAGGCAAAGGGGACAAAAGAGAGTGCAAAAATTATAGGGGAATAAGTCTGTTGAGTGTACCTGGTAAAGTGTATGGTAGAGTTATTATTGAAAGAATTAAGAGTAAGACAGAAAGCAGGATAGCAGATGAACAAGTGGGCTTTAGGAAAGGTAGGGGGTGTGTAGACCAAGTGTTTACAGTGAAACATATAGGTGAACAGTATTTGGATAAGGGTAAAGAGGTTTTTGTGGCATTTATGGATTTGGAAAAGGCGTATAATAGGGTGGATAGGGGGGCAATGTGGCAGATGTTGCAGGTGTATGGAATAGGAGGTAGGTTACTGAAAGCAGTGAAGAGTTTTTATGAGGATAGTGAGGCTCAGGTTTAAGTGTGTAGGAGGGAGGGGGACTATTTCCCAGTAAAAGTGGGCCTTAGACAAGGATGTGTGATGTCACCGTGGTTGTTCAATATATTTATAGATGGGGTTGTAAGAGAAGTGAATGCGAGGGTCTTGGCAAGAGATGTGGGGTTAAAAGATAAAGAATCAAATACAAAGTGGGAGTTGTCACAGTTGCTTTTTGCTGATGACACTGTGCTTTTGGGAGATTCTGAAGAGAAGTTGCAGAGGTTGGTGGATGAATTTGGTAGGGTGTGTAAAAGAAGAAAATTGAAAGTGAATATAGGAAAGAGTAAGGTGATGAGGATAACAAAAAGAATAGGTGACGAAAGATTGGATATCAGATTGGAGGGAGAGAGTATGGAGGAGGTGAATGTATTCAGATATTTGGGAGTGGACATGTCAGCAGATGGGTCTATGAAGGATGAGGTGAATCATAGAATTGATAAAGGGAAAAGAGTGAGTGGAGCACTTCGGAATCTGTGGAGACAAAGAACTTTGTCCATGGAATTAAAGAGGGAAATGTATGAGAGTATAGTTATACCAACACTCTTATATGGGTGTGAAGCATGGGTGAGGAATGTTGCAACGAGGAGAAGGCTGGAGGCAGTGGAGATGTCATGTATGAGGTCAATGTGTGGTGTGAATATAATGCAGAGAATTCGGAGTTTGGAAATTAGGAGGAGGTCCGGGATTACCAAAACTATTATAAAGAGAGCTGAGGAGGGGTTGTTGAGGTGGTTCGGACATGTAGAGAGAATGGAACGAGACAGAATGACTTCGAGATTGTATAAATCTTTAGTGGAGGGAATTCGGGGTAGGGGTCGGCCTAGGAAAGGTTGGAGGGAGGGGGTAAAGGAAGTTTTGTGTGCGAGGGGCTTGGACTTCCAGCAAGCATGTGTGAGCGTATTTGATAGGAGTGAATGGAGACAAATGGTTTTTAATACTTGGAGTTGGAGTGTGAGCAAAGTAACATTTATGAAGGGATTCAGGGAAACCTGCAGGCCGGACTTAAGTCCTGGAGAAGGGAAGTACAGTGTCTGCACTCTGAAGGTGTGTTAATGTTGAAGTTTTATAACTGTAGTGTAAAGCACCCCTCTGGCAAGACAGTGATGGAGTGAATGATGATGAAAGTTTTTCTTTTACGGGCAACCCTGCCTTGGTGGGAATCGGCCGATGTGTTAATAAAAAAAATAAATATATATATATATATATATATATATATATATATATATATATATATATATATATATATATATATATATATATATATATATATATATATATATATACATATACATATACATATATGTGTGTGATGTCACTATGGTTGTTCAATATATTTATAGATGGAGTTGTAAGAGAAGTGAATGCTCGGGTGTTGGCAAGACGTGTGGGGTTAAAAGATAAAGAATCTAACAGAAAGTGGGAGTTGTCACAGTTGCTCTTTGCTGATGACACTGTGCTTTTTGCAGATTCTGAAGAGAAGTTGCAGAGGTTGGTGGATGAGTTTGGTAGGGTATGTAAAAGAAGGAAATTAAAAGTGAATATAGGAAAGAGTAAGATGATGAGAATAAAAAAAAATAGGTAATGGAAGATTGGATAACAGATTGGAGGGAGAGAGTATGGAGGAGGTGAATGTATTCAGATATTTGGGAGTGGACGCTCTTATGTGGGTGTGAGGCATTGGTGGTGAATATTGCAACAAGGAGAAGGCTGGAGGCAGTGGAGATGTCATGTCTGAGGTCAATGTGTGGTGTGAATATAATGCAGAGAATCCGTAGTTTGGAGATTAGGAGGAGGTGCGGGATTACCAAAAACTATTATCCAGAGGGGTGAGGAGGGGTTATTGAGATGGTTTGGACATGTAGAGAGGATGGAACAAAAAAGAATGACTTCAAGAATGTATAAATCTGCAGTGGAGGGAAGGCGGGATAGGGGTCGACCTAGTAAAGGTTCGAGGGAGGGGGTAAAGGAAGTGTTGTGTGCGAGGGGCTTGGACTTCCAGCAAGCGTGCGTGAGCGTGTTTGATAGGAGCAAATGGCAACAAATGGTTTTTAGGACTTGACGTGCTGTTGGAGTGTAAGCAAGGTAACATTTATGAAGGGATTCAAGGAAACAGGCAGGCCGGACTTGAGTCCTGGAGATGGGGAGTACAGTGTCTGCGCTCCTAATTACGATGATTTTGCAAGCACTTTTACAATTGAAAATTTATGGGCAATAACCAAACATATGATCGCGAAAGATGACTGTAAAAGTGTGGAAAAGCTAATTACTGCTGTTATTAGGACCTGGTATCAAGACGAATAATTTACCAAAATTTGTTCAACATTGGTCAATTATATGCCAAAGTGTTTAGCAATGCTTATAAAAGCAAATGGTAGTCATATCTCTTATTAAATCAATTATGCGCCATATCATTTCCGTGTATCTTTTAAATAAACATTGATTTTCCAAATAAATGTCTTACTTCATCACTGTCCCAATTAATATGCACACTACTGTATGATATGGTATAATCCACATCACCAGATGATGATTTTACAGCCAACACTTTCGTGGTATGGTGGTATGAAAGCCACCGATCATACCACCATGCTGCAGCTGCCAAGGCATTGGGTGTCCCATAGCTCGATTGGTAGCGCACTCAGCTCACACACTGAGCTCCGGGGGTTGATCTTCGGTACAAGTGGAAACATTAGGACGCATTTCCTTAAGGCAACTGCTGTCCCTGTTCACCTATCAATAAAATAGGTACCTGGTTGTTAATCGACTGGTGTGGGTCGCATCTTGGGGATAAAATTGATCTAATTTGTTCGAAATGCTCTGCATAACAAAGGGGTTTTCAAATCTGATGTCAGCTAGGCCTGTATATCTTGTACATGTACTTGTATGTAGATACTTTATTATTATTATTATTATTATTATTATTATTATTATTATTATTATTATTATTATTATTATTATTATTATTATTATTATTATTATTAATTATATACACTCAAAGCACAAACTGTAACCCTGCCTCATTCTGTAGCTTCCACCCGTCAACACCATAGAGTCTACAAACGAAAATGGACCGGGATTCGATTTGTACATTAGTGGTCCAGCTCCAGGTCTGCAACATTCATGGGACCACTGCTCTAATCATTGACAGTCAGGCTGAGGACTGTACCTCAAAACTTCTTCTGATTTTCATCTATTCTTCTCTGTATTGTTCTGATGAAGTCACTGTTACATAAGTGCATCATCCGTCAACAACTTGTCGGTTTTCAGAACCATTTATCTACAATTGACAGTCGGGAGATGAACAGAAAAGACAGAAGGCGATTTGGGAGGGGGAAAGTAGGGGTTTTCTGAGTTCTTCCTAGGGGGTTAAAGGTTGCTTGAGGGATGTAGGGGTCTTTTGAAGTTCAAGGAAGGGGGGCAGCTGGCGATTTACGGAGATGGGTAGGGGTTTATGAAACCCTAGGGAGACTGGTAAGGGTTTATGGAACCCTAGGAAAGGTAGGAGTTCCTGGAGGAATAGAGAGTGGGGTAGGGGTTCCTGAACCTAAGGGAGGTGGGTAGGGGGGTTTAACATTCTTCGTGACTGAGAATAGGGGGTTATAAACCCTCCCACCCTTACCCATTCCTCCCTCATTTCCTGCTCTCATACCTTTCCCTTCCCTGTCCCTTCCCTCAGGGACTCTTCTGTCATTCCATCTACCATTACCGACGCGATTTTATGACGCAATAAACTTCATTTGTTTATGAGGAGTGTCTTTTTTTGTGGGGGGGGAAGGGGGACGTGTGGGTCCAGCCGCCTCCCTGCCCGTCATGGCCAGGATTGTCAGGGATTCCTGCCTACCAGAGGCGTCCTTCTGGCTGTGACGGCTCGCGGAGGCTCGCACACATGGACTCCAGGCTGGGGGACTGATTACCTCAAATTCTTCCTCATCTTCCACCGTTCTTCTCTGTTCTGGACGGAGGAAGCCACTGGTTAGCGAAATATTTCCTCAATAAAGATTCCCAAAATGTTGCACAAGTGTCTTCAAGATCGAGAGTATAATAAACTTAGCTCCTTTGAAACTCTACGGACATGACTCGCCATGGAGACAGGTTGTGAAGGATCCTGATCTCTCTCATATCATGGTTATATCACTGATCCAAATCGGACCAAAACGTCGTCATAAGCAAGTTATGTCTCGTGGAAACTAAACAGACTGATAGTAATTAAACTTGCAGAAGTTATTCTCCTCACATTAAGAGACATTACAGTAAGTGTGAGGGGCCCAAGACTGTTCAACTGCCTCCCAGCATACATAAGGGGGATTACCAATAGACCCCTGGCTGTCTTCAAGCAGGCACTGGACAGGCACCTAAAGTTAGTACCTGACCAGCCGGGTTGTGGTTCCTACGTCGGGTTGCGTACGGCCAACAGTAACAGCCTGGTTGATCAGACCCTGATCCACCATGAGGCCTGGTCACAGACCGGGCCACTGGAGCGTTGACCCCCGGAACCCTCTCCAGGTATACTCCAGGTAAAACATTACATGTAACAGGTTTTATACCAGTACAGGAATCTCTTGAATTTCTCATCTTCACGGCTAAATTTTTTTAGTGGTCCAGAAAAACGTAAATAAAATGGTAAAGAAAATTTAACAAAATTGGTATTATTATTATTATTATTATTATTATTATGGGGAGCGCTAAATCAATAAGGATTATACAGCACCTGTGATGGGGAAGGGGGGAAGGATGTCTAAGTCATTCAGGCTTAATTCAGAAAAGTGGAGCACAGATCCAGTTCCCTAGATCAAGAGCCCCTCACCAGCATCAAGGACCCTCCCTTGAGGGGCACCAAATTTGACAGATTTACACATGACCTTCAAATAATGCATAGATCGTTCACGAGACTCAAAATCATTCATCACTATTTTATATATAAACATAACAAACTGTTGCCTACAAACTCAAACAACAATCTCATCCTTGTAGGTAGGATGCAGCTTTATTAAAAGTTTCAAGCCAACCAGAAGAGGCTTTCTCGAGTTATCACAAGGAGAAACTAAAACTGCTTTAAGGACTACAAAACTAATGGAGGACGAAAAAGATAAGAATTCAGGCAACCACTTACAGGTTATCCTTCAGGAGACTAATAAATATGACTTGTTAAATGGGGTGAGGGGGGACTGAAGTCTATCGACCACACGAAGGACATTAAGGCTGCACCTAACCTGCTAACCACTCGTCAAGAATAATTTAATTCCTCATACAAATAAATAAATAAATATATATATATATATATATATATATATATATATATATATATATATATATATATATATATATATATATATATATATATATATATATTATAATAAATAATAAAAGAAGCCACTTTTTTTTTAATCTTGTACACAGATAAAAAAAAAGGTATATAATGTATCTCATAGTAAACGCGTCACATTCCTCCAACTTTTTCAATATTCGAAGTCTCGTCAGCGCGATATGCTTCAAGCCTCGCTAACTTCAACCCATTTTCCTGAAATTGTTGACTATCGCAACTATCCGGCAAGCATCGTGCCCGTGGCCGCGCTGGCTTCTCGTGACGCGACTACTGGTGGCTAGCGTAGCCACCAGGGATTGTTGACTGTCATGGCTACTAGGGATTGTTGACTATTGTGGCCACCATGAATTGTTGACTATCGTGGTTACTAAAAATAGTTGACTATCGTTGCCACATTGGCATCCCCAGTATTCTCAGTTAATAAACATCCGCAATTTAACATTCGCGCCTTGTATTAACACTGCAACATTCATCACATGTTTCGCACATTCCAGTGTTTACGCCAATATTTTCGCTTCGAACATTCGTATCCTAAGATTCGTGCCTAAACATTCGTATCCCAAGATTCGTGCCTAAACATTCGTATCCTAAGATTCGTGCCTAAACATTCGTATCCCAAGATTCGTGCCTAAACATTCGTATACCAAGATTCGTGCCTAAACATTCGTATCCTAAGATTCGTGCCTAAACATTCGTATCCCAAGATTCGTGCCTAAACATTCGTATCCCAAGATTCGTGCCTAAACATTCGTATCCCAAGATTCGTGCCTAAACATTCGTATCCCAAGATTCGTGCCTAAACATTCGTATCCCAAGATTCGTGCCTAAACATTCGTATCCCAAGATTCGTGCCTAAACATTCGTATCCTAAGATTCGTGCCTAAACATTCGTATCCCAAGATTCGTGCCTAAACATTCGTATACCAAGATTCGTGCCTAAACATTCGTATCCTAAGATTCGTGCCTAAACATTCGTATCCCAAGATTCGTGCCTAAACATTCGTATCCCAAGATTCGTGCCTAAACATTCGTATCCCAAGATTCGTGCCTAAACATTCGTATCCCAAGATTCGTGCCTAAACATTCGTATCCCAAGATTCGTGCCTAAACATTCGTATCCCAAGATTCGTGCCTAAACATTCGTATCCCAAGATTCGTGCCTAAACATTCGTATCCCAAGATTCGTGCCTAAACATTCGTAATCCCAAGATTCGTGCCTAAACATTCGTATCCCAAGATTCGTGCCTAAACATCTGTAACCCAAGATTCGGGCCTAAACATTTGTATCCCAAGATTCGTGCCTAAACATTCGTATCCCAAGATTCGTGCCTAAACATTCATATCCCAAGATTCGTGCCTAAACATTCATATCCCAAGATTCGTGCCTAAACATCTGTAACCCAAGATTCGGGTCTAAACATTTGTCAGTCTCTTGTCTCAACATTTACAGTGCTATATTTTGACTTTATCTTCCACTCCTCAGCTTGTACATCTCAGAGATAAACAACTCTCTCTGTCTCTCTCTCTCTCTCTCTCTCTCTCTCTCTCTCTCTCTCTTCTCTCTCTCTGTCTCTCTCTCTCTCTCCCTCCCTCCCTCCTGGACACTGGCCTCTTCCCATTCGCAGCCAAAGATTTTTCAATTCAAGATTCCCAGTCCCGTGTTTAGCCACCATCGCTTACACCCTAAGCATTCGCACCCTAACATGTAAAGCGGCAACATTTACACCCCATAACTGCACCTGGCAACATTCACACCCACAGCTCCCCCAACATTCACAATATTCTGAGGCAATATCATCCTAAGATGTGAACTCTAACCTCCACTGCAGCCGCCTCCTTTGTCGATGGGATTAGTGCTCCTAGAGCCTTTACCGTTCCTCCTTTTACTCCTCTTCTTCTTCTTCCCCCTACTCCTCCTCCTCTGCCTCTTCTTCCTCCTCCTCCTTTTTCACGTAATAATGTAGTTTATCCTAGTCCACATTCTTCTTCCCTCACTATTCTACTTTTATTGTCCTTCCACTCGTCTCTTTTTTTCTTTCTCTCTGTGCTTTCTGCTGTCTTTGTTATTATCTTGCCGCCTCTCTTATATAACTTTCCTCACTTTCCTCCTGTATCTTCTTCCTTCTAAGATCATAAGGGTCGTCCTTCTCACGGAGTCTAGTCATTTTATTTTCAGCGGAGTTTCTTCTCTTCCAGATACTGTCTATTTATTTATCTCTTTCAAAGTTAATATGTGTTCTAAATCCTATTCTCTCCCTCTTCTCCTTCCTCTTTAGCCATCCATCCCTTTTCCCTCACTATAGTCATTCATCTCTTCCTCTCCTCCCACTCCATCTATCCCTCTTCTCCTCGCACTCCCGAGACAGAGCGAGTATTCCCAGCACAAAATGAATGACACAAGAATCAGCGAAGTTGAAGAATGCAAAAAAAAAAAAAAGAATCGTGTAGGAAAGTGGTGAGGAAAGAGAGCAGGATGGTTCGTCTGGAAGCTCAAAAACACACTTGACTGGCAAGGATATCAGGAAGTATTTCTTTTCGGCCTCAGAGTGATCAGGAAGCAGGATAACCTCGTCAACGAACTGGTGTAGGCAGGATCTATAGCAGAAGAGCGATCAGACATCATAGTTCTCACAGAGATGAAACTCTCCGGAATAATAATCAGTGCCTTAAACCTAGAATGGTAATAAGCAAGAAGAAAAAGGAAAAAAAATAATCGACGATAAGCGTGAAGAACCACTGGAGTTTTGATTAAAGAACAAGGCGCAATACTGTGACTGATTTGTTGAAAACCCTGAACCTCAGTGAATTAGTAAACACAAAGCAAGACATGTTGAATCAGGGATTCAAGGTCACAGGAGCAATGATTAAAAACTCCACACCTTCCCTGAGCAGCAAAAGATCAAGGCAGGAACAAGAGGACAACAGAACGAGAAAGAACAAAACAAAGTCACTGTGTAATAGCAGATTTGCATCACGATGAAATGGACTGAGGTAATTGGAATCTGCATAGGGATACTCGTCGCAGGGAGAGCAAGAGTGACGGAGACTGTAATAAAAAGTTTCGTTTATTAAACAAATTCAAATAAGCCACAAAATTATGAGCAGGGGATGAACGTGCATGACTGAATCTGGTTTTCACCTTAAGTGAATCGAGCATAGGACTAATAGATTATAGTCTACTGTTAGGAACTGGTGAGCACACAGTGGTGGAGTGGAGCGAAGAGAAGGGACAAATAATAAGCGAAAATGAAACTAAACAACGCTGAAAGACTTCATAGATGGTGTCCAATATAAAGTGTACTGTATGGCCAGACGACCCACGAGACGCAGGGACTAGCCAGAGAGTACTGGGAGATGTGTATACGAATTACAGGTGAAAATTTGAGATAAAGAGCAAACCTTTAGACTAACCCGTGCTACAAAGTGGCCAAAGCGAGGAGCTGAAGGTTCGTAAAAGTATAGAATACAACGGACGATAGAGAGCAGAGGAGTAATTAATGAATTTCCAAGGATACGTAGGGAAGCAGAGTGGAAATTAGAGAATGACAGAGCGTCAAATATCAAATGAAAACTGAAGCTGCTTCTTAGCCATATCTGAAGAAGACTGTAAAAGAGGAAGAAATATGGCTGAAGCAGAAGGAAGCGTTGCTCCAGGATGACTGAGAGTGACAGGAACTGAGCAAAATATTCAAGAAAGTATTCACCGAGGAGTCAGGGATGGCACCAGAGAGCTGGGTCGGTAGTACTGACTAACATAGTGAACATCATCCTCATCATTCAGCTTCCAACAGAATGGAACCGGACTCGATTCCCGGACTGGATTAAAAATTTCCAGTGAAGGGAAGTTCCTTGCAGCCGGTGAAGGGCTCATTATCCACGGAATAGAACCTGACCTGCCCTTCCTGTGATCCAATCTGATTACCTCACATCGCTCAAGGTGTTGCATGTACCCTAATGTGGAGAGAGCTACCCACAACACGGGTATTGCAAGGAGCTGAGCCATTGCTTGAGACTTTAGCAACGATCTACAAGCTAAGAGTAACCGAACCATTACTGCTCACCAGAAAAACTGCCCTTATAGTCCCAGTGTATACATGCAGGCGCGGCATCACTGGTCAGTATCACTGACATGTATACGGTCCAAAGTATTGGAAAAGTATAACCAGGAAGAAGTTAGTTGAGGGTCTTCGTTACGCTGGAGTTCTACGACAGGACATTGGCAAGAATAAAGAGGTTGCGTATTGCGTATTGACTAGTTCGTGAGGGAGAAGACTCTCCTAGGAAAGTGCTTGATGCTAGTCAAGAACTCTAGATCCGAGGAATCAGAGATGCACTCTCCATCCCTCGGATCGAACCTGATTGTCTCTCATTATCCCAGGTGCTACTGCGACCTCTACGGGTTTAACGCTTTCTCTAAGACTTTAATGACAATAAATTTAAGAATGTTTTAGGTTTTGTGGATGGTAGGGGATAGTTTACTGTGCACTCTATATCCGTCCTGTGGATGGTAGTGGATAGTTTACTGTGTACCCTATACCCTCCTACGGACGGTAGTGGCTAGCTAACTGTGCACCCCATATCCATCCTGTGGATGGTAGTGGCTAGTTTATTGTGCATTTCGTATACATCCTGTGAATGATAGTGGATAGTTTATTGTAGTGTAGCGTGCACCAACGCAGTGTGGCGTGCACCAACGCAGTGTGGCGTGCACCAACGCAGTGTAGCGTGCACCAACGCAGTGTGGCGTGCACCAACGCAGTGTAGCGTGCACCAACGCAGTGTGGCGTGCACCAACGAAGTGTGGCGTACACCAACGCAGTGTGGCGTGCACCAACGCAGTGTGTATTAACAAGCTCTCTTGAGACCCAGGATTCCCCGCTGTGTTTTCATTGTTCACCTGGATGATTGGACATTAAAACTGTAAACGACCACCAGGTGGTGTTGCTGTCACTCTTCCACCGCAGGACGTCAGCCTGTAACCTACCATGGTATTTCAGTTGTCAACATGAGCACCTTCACTGGTTTACCCAGGGGACTTTAGCTCTGCACGGCTGGCACTGCTCTGTGTACATAGGTAAAACTAGTCAATTAGCAAGAATTCATTTAAAATTAAGTCCTTTCTAAAAATTTCTCTTATTCGTTTATAGATATATATTTTTTTCATTTTTGTTAAATGTAAAAAATTAATAATTTTGTACCAAAAGAACCTTAGAAAACTTACCTAAACTTATTATAACAAGCGCAATTTAATTTAGCCTAATCCAACTAAATATATTTTAGATAAGTATACAGTAATTTAATAATAAACAAACACAGCGAAATATATATTTTTTCGTTAATTTCAGAATGATTTTTGTGAAATTATTGCATACATAAATTTTAGCTTGCCTTATTCTTCAAGAAGATCGTTGCTATTTAAGCCAAAATGTCAAGTTTTACCTATTCGGCACGACATATATATATATATATATATATATATATATATATATATATATATATATATATATATATATATATATATATATATATATATATATATATATATATAGAGAGAGAGAGAGAGAGAGAGAGGAGAGAAGTGAGAGAGAGAGAGAGAGAGAGAGATGGAGAGAGAAAGAGTGGGGGAGAGAGAGAGAGAAACCGACCTGGTGTGTAAAGAAAGCAAGCTCACTTCTTCCTGCTATTTCTTTTCCTGGTGTTTGAAGTGGTGTGTGAAGCACATTTTTTCGGACGCTGTGTGAGACTTTGTCGTTGGTGGAAAAAAAATCCTAATTCTTTGTTCCTTGGGGAGCCTTATAGTGGTGTTTTGTTGTGTTTGGTGTGGTGTTTGGTGTGGTGTTTGGTGTTGTGTTTGATGTGGTGTTTGTTGTGTTTGGTGTGGTGTTTGGGATGGTGTTTGGTGTGGTGTTTGGTGCTGTATTTGGTGTGGTGTTTGGTGTTGTGTTTGATGTGTGGTGTTTGGTGTTGTGTTTGGTGTGGTATTTTGTTGTGTTTGGTGTGGTGTTTCGGGTGGTGTTTGGTGGGGTGTTTGGTGTGGTATTTTGTTGTGTTTGGTGTGGTGTTTGGTGTGGTGTTTGGTGTGGTGTTTGGTGTGGTGTTTGGTGTGGTGTTTGGTGTTGTATTTGGTGTGGTATTTATTGTGTTTGGTGTGGTGTTTCGGGTGGTGTTTGGTGGGGTGTTTGGTGTGGTGTTTGGTGTTGTGTTTGGTGTGGTATTTTGTTGTTTGGTGTGGTGTTTGGTGTGGTGTTTGGTGTGGTGTTTGGTGTGGTGTTTGGTGTGGTGTTTTGTTGTGTTTGGTGTGGTATTTTGTTGTGTTTGGTGTGGTGTTTGGTGTGGTGTTTGGTGTGGTGTTTGGTGTGGTGTTTGGTGTGGTGTTTAGTGTGGTGTTTGGTGTTGTATTTGGTGTGGTATTTTATTGTGTTTGGTGTGGTGTTTCAGGTGGTGTTTGGTGGGTGTTTGGTGTTGTGTTTGGTGTTGTGTTTGGTGTGGTATTTTGTTGTTTGGTGTGGTGTTTGGTGTGGTGTTTGGTGTGGTGTTTGGTGTGGTGTTTGGTGTGGTGTTTGGTGTGGTGTTTGGTGTGGTGTTTGGTGTTGTGTTTGGTGTGGTGTTTGGTGTAGTGTTTGGTGTGGTGTTTGGTGTGGTGTTTGGTGTAGTGTTTGGTGTAGTGTTTGGTGTGGTGTTGGCTGTGGTGTTTGGTGTAGTGTTTGGTGTGGTGTTTGTGGTGGTGTTTGGTTTTGTGTTTGATGTGGTGTTAGGTGTGGTGTTTGGTGTTATGTTTGGTGTGGTGTTTGGTGTGGTGTTTGGTGTGTTGGTGTGGTATTCGTTGTGGTGTTTGGTGTGGTGTTTGGTGTGGTGTTTGGTGTGGTGTTTGGTGTGGTGTTTGGTGTGGTGTTTGGTGTTGTGTTTGGTGTGGTGTTTGGAGTGGTGTTTGGTGTGGTGTTTGGTGTGGTGTTTGGTGGGTGTTAGGTGTTGTGTTTGGTGTGGTGTTTGGTGTGGTGTTTAATGTTGTGTTTGGTGTGGCGTTTGGTGTAGTGTTTGGTGTTGTGTTTGGTGTGGTGTTAGGTGTTGTATTTGGTGTTGTGTTTGGTGTGGTGTTTGGTGTGGTGCTTGGTGTGGTGTTTGGTGGGGTGTTTGGTGTGGTGTTTGGTGTTGTGTTTGGTGTGGTGTTTGGGGTGGTATTTAGTGTGGTGTTTGGGGTGGTGTTTGGTGTAGTGTTTGGTGTTTTGTTTGGTGTTGTGTTTGGTGTGGTGTTTGGGGTGGTATTTGGTGTTGTGTTTGGTGTGGTGTTTGGTGTTGTGTTTGCTGTGGTGTTTGGTGTAGTGTTTGGTGTGGTGTTTGGGGTGGTGTTTGGTTTTGTGTTTGGTGGGGTGTTTGGGGTGGTGTTTGGTGTAGTGTTTGGTGTGGTGTTTATGGTGGTGTTTGGTGTGGTGTTTGGTGTTGTGTTAGGTGTGGTGTTAGGTGTGGTTTTGGTGTTGTGTTTGGTGTGGTGTTTGGGTGGTGTTTGGGGTGGTATTTTATGTGATGTTTGGTGTGGTGTTTGGTGTGGGTGTTTTGGTGTGGTGTTTAGGGTGGTGTTTGGTGTGGTGTTTGCGGTGATATTTGGTGTGATGTTTGGGGTGGTGTTTGGTGTTAAATTTGGTGTGGTGTTAGGTGTGGTGTTTGGTGTTGTGTTTGGTGTGGTGTCAGGTGTGGTGTTTGGTGTTGTGTTTGGTGTGGAGTTTAGTGTGGTATTTGGGTGATGTTTGGGGTGATGTTTGGTGTAGTGTTTGGTGTTGTGTTTGGGGTGGTGTTTGGTGTGGTGTTTGGTGTGGTGTTTGGTGTGGTGTTAGGTGTAGTGTTTGGGGTTGTTTGGTGTGGTGTTTGGTGTGGTGTTTGGTGTGGTGTTAGGTGTAGTGTTTGGGGTTGTTTGGTGTGGTATTTGGTGTGATATTTGGGGTGGTGTTTTGTGTAGTGGTTGGTGTGGTGTTTGGGGTGGTGTTTGGTGTGGTGTGGTGTTTCGGGTGGTGCTTGGTGTGGTGTTTGGTGTGTGTTTGGTGTGGTGTTTGGGGTGTGTTTGGGTGGTGTTTGGGTGTGTTGTGTTTGGGTAGTGTTTGGTGTTGTTTGATGTGGTATTTGGTGTGATGTTTGGGTGGTTTTTGGTGTAGTGTTTGGTGTGGTGTTTGGGTGGTGTTTGGTGTTTTGTTTTGGGTGGTGTTTGGGGTGGTGTTTGGTGTTGTGTTTGGTGTGGTGTTTGGGTGATGTTTGGTGTGGTGTTTGGTGTGGTGTTTGGGGTGGTGTTTGTGTAGTGTTTTGTGTGGTGTTTGGAGTGCTGTTTGGTGTGGTGTTTGGTGTGATGTTTGAGGTGGTGTTTGGTGTGGTGTTTGGTGTGGTGTTTGGGGTGGTGTTTGGTGTAGTGTGTAAGTGTTTGGAATGACGAGTAGAGTAATACTTATATTTTCACTTATATCACAGCTTTTTGTGTTTTATTCTGGAGCTCAGACAACACAAGTGTTGCCTTAATAGTTCCTGCCCAGTAGAGAGGTGAGAAAAATTAACTTTCCTTTCCCCCAAAAAAAAAAAAAAAGATGACCCTCAGCCAGCGGTGTCTTCTGAAATGTAGATCAAAGGTGCCAGAAGATATTCTGAGGTGCAAATTGTTCCCTCTGAGGTGATATTTGTTTATCTCTCTTCCGATGAACAGAAGGGTGAGATAATGGCCTGCTAGAGGCCTTGCCCTTGTGTATGCTAATGGTATATAACATGAGAAATGGCTTTTTCATTCACAGTATCTGATAATCCATACTCAGAGAGGATGGAAGGGAAGGGGGAATCATGAATAAATGATGAGAATAAAGTCAGAGACAGGAGACCTTGCTGTACATAACCACCCCTGGCTGGTGGGTAAAAATTTTCGTAGGGATGATGATAACAATTTTGACCAAACTAGAGTAAGGTTAAATATACATCAGTGCTTCTTCTTCTTCTGTTTCTTCTTTTCTGCTGCTGCAGCTCCTCCTCCTCCTTCATCATCGCATCCCCACCCAACCTTCCTCCTCCTCTTCCTCATCTCATTTTTCTCGTTCTCTTCCTCCTCCTCTTCCTAATGATCCTCCTCATCTTCCTATTCATCATCCTACTTTTTCTCCTATGTTTTTCCTCCTCGTGTGCGGTTGGAGAGGCTTTATCACTCAGTATTCAGGAAAATACAAGATGGTTGTTGGTGTTTCTTACCTTGTTTGGCTGGTGTTTGAGTCACCGCTGCGCAAAAACAACACACTCATTTTCTTTTTCTTATTATTTTCTCTCTCTGTCTCTCCTTTAGTGGCGAAGTGGATTGTGTGTGTTTTATTCTAGAGCACATTTTGCTCGCTATTACATCACGATCGTGCTTATCACAGTCTTTTGTAAAGTCTGTGTATTCTACATCTGCATTCTGTTTGTCTTCCAATGCATCCATGTCATAGTGGTCCAGTAGTTGTGAAGGCAGGAGCAATCTGCTCTAAACCGATGTTGCCCTTGGGTGTGCAACTGTTGGGAAGTCAAGTGGTTAGCGATGTTGCTTCTTAGAACCCTTTCAAAGATTCTTATAATATAGGATGTTAGCGGTATCGGACTATAATTCTTTGTTATTACTTTGCTGCCACCATAGAATATTATATGCAGGTGATAGGGGTTTCTTGCAGTTCTTGATGAACACGGCGTTCCACAAGTCTGGAGCTGGAGCAGAGTACACTGCTATGTTGTCAATGGCTTTCTCGAAGTCCAGTGAGGTTTGGGTTATAACAGAAATTTGGAGATATTGACAAGGTTTTGAGTCTCGTTCATGAAGAATTCGTTCATATTGTCAACCTTTAGTCTGATTAATTGCTCAGTGAAAACAGTCAAATCGAGACTTCAGTATTTCCTTCATTTTTTTTAAGCTGTCATCAGCGAACGTTGCATCTTGTATGAGCAACATTCAATACTGGATGTAGTTTTTACCCTGGAATTAGCATATGAGAGGAAGTAGTATTTTGGGATTTTTAAAAATATCTTAATCAATTGCTTTTAGCTCCTCTGTCTCTCCGAACCTTTGCTAAGTTCTGTGATTCTTCGCCTTTGCCTGTAAAGGAGGCGTCTCTTTCTACTTTACATCTTTTTCCTCAGTGGTATGCGCCTTCAGCATACTTCTTGTGTCACATACTTAATCCTTTCTAGACACTGGTTCGCGTTTATATTATTCAGAATATCTTTCCGCCATGTGACGCTAAAGACACGATTTATTTCATCCCACTTGATTTTATTGTTGTTAAACTAGAATGTGGTAAAAACGTCCTCATGACTGTTTACATTTTGCTGGTCAGGGTCAGTGTGCATGCAAGTCTGTACGACGATAAGGTTGTCATCTGAATTTACCGCCTTCGATGCTGTTATATTTCGTATCAGATCATCATTATTCGTGAAAATAAGGTCAAGAGTATTTTCCATTCTTGTTGGCTTCACTATTTACTGGCGTAAGGCGAATTTATTACATGTGTGTGTGTGTGTGTGTGTGTGTGTGTGTACTCACTTAATTGTACTCACCTAATTGTGGTTGCAGGGTCGAGACTCAGCTCCTTTCCCCGCCTCTTCGCTGTCCGCTACTGGGTCTCTGCTCTCCCTGCTCCATGAGCTTTATCATACCTCGTCTTAAAACTATGTATGGTTCCTGCCTCCACTATATCTTTCTCTAGACTATTCCACTTCCTGACTACTCTGTGGCTGAAGAAATGCTTCCTAACATCCCTTTGACTCATCTGAGTCTTCAGCTTCCAGTTGTGTCCCTTGTTTCTGTGTTCCTCTCTGGAACATCCTGTCACTGTCTACCTTGTCGATTCCCCGCAGTATTTTGTATGTCGTTATCATGTCTCCTCTGACCCTTCTTTCCTCCAGTGTTGTTAGTCCTATTTCCTCAACCTTTCTTCATAGGACAGACCCTTGAGTTGTGGAACTAACCTTGTCGCAAACCTTTGCACTTTCTCTAGTTTCTTTATGTGCTTGACCAGGTGTGGGTACCAGACTGGTGCTGCATATTCTAGTATGGGCCTGACGTACACGGTGTACAGTGTCTTGAACGAGTCCTTATTAAGGTAACGGAACGCTAATCTTAGGTTTGCCAGTCGCCCATATGCTGCCGCAGGTTTGTAGCCTTTGTCCGCCTAGCCTGTACTCTGTCAGCGGTCTTCTTTGCCTGTGTGTTAGTTACCATTTTGTCCTAGGCACATGTCAATTAGACACTAGGCCTGTTGTATGTATATGTGTGTGTATGTGTATGTAAGGAAACACTTCGAAATGTTTCTGCCCCACCGGGAATTGAACCCGGCCCCTCCGTGCGTGAAGCAAGAGCTTTACCCACTAGGCCACCGGGGGCTGATGTGTCTTTGACGTGTACTGAACGTGTGCCCGTTGCATCGTATGATGACGACACAACTGTTGCTTCACGTCACAACAACTCAAATGTTGCCTCGTCCATAACACACCTGTTGCATCGTATGATGACTACACACCTGTTGTATCGTAACAAATCAACACACATATTGCATCGTATCATAATACCCTGACAATGTCTGAACATGAAACTTAAAATATTGGTTAATATAGACTCATTAAAATACATCCCACAAGATTTTTCTCAAATTCGCCGTACACGTGTAAGGCACTCGTGTGGAACGTGCCACTGGCACTGACGCTCTGCTTGACACCAATGAACATATTATTTATGCACTGTCGTCACGAAACGAAGGGCATTCCTTACAATATGCCATACAATGTTTTTCCTGGCATTGTAACCATACAAATTATTTAACCATTCAGTATATAACATCAAAGTATTATCATGACATAAACATTATTATCTATTATTGTCTGTCTGGCAGGACGCACCCAAGCCAATGTTGACAGGTCATTACAAATGTGGGTTTGACAATTAAGGGCAAATAAAATCAATTATGTTACGCTGAAGAAATGTGTGTGTGTGTGTGTGTGTGTGTGTGTGTGTGTGTGTGACATCAGGAACTTTCTAACTAGGAACCCACAGGGAGAAATAGGCTAGAAAATCAGGTGTTGACTCTGTAGGTACCATAGTGTTGGATGAGGCAGGAGTCAGAATGATAATGTTAGGTTCACAATCATGGAACCCGGGTTCAATCTGGGAAGAGTCGAGATATACCTGAAGTCCATGTTCACCTAGCAGTAAATACGTACCTGAGTGTCACTCGGCATCCAAGGGGAGAGAACCTGTGATATACCTTTATAATGTACATGCAACCAATTTTGAGGGTTATTCTGCCTCTCAAAATCCCGCCTTGAGGAAAGGTGACTATACTGACCACCTGACCAATCTGGCTATTGCTGCTAACAGCCATAAGGCCACAACTACTGCCTTACTCCTTGACTATATCTGGTTATCTTGTATGGCTGCCGACCGAGGTTATTAACCCTAAGATCACCGTCTCTATAGTTCGAAGAAGAGAGGATGTAATGCCAAGACAGTATAACTACCATGTGTGAGATTCCTGAACACTGCTCGGCTTCTGGGATCAACGCCCCCGCGCCCTGGTCCCAGACCAAGCCTCCTGAGACGTATTCTGAATATTGGCTACATCTGCGTTCTCTAGGGAGGGCGAGACCATATCTGAGTTTGAACATTGGTAAGAAATGGTGCCATATTGTTCAGCATTATCTTTTCTGCTGGTGATGGTGGACTGGTGATAGTGGATGGTAATAATGGAGTGGTGATTTAGGACTGGTGATGGAAGCATTATGAACCTCTGTGTTACCTGTACATTCCATCCACTTACAACGAAGATTACGATGTGTAACACAAATAATTAGTAAAGCCAAACAGATGAGCATCCAAATTAATCTATTTTTGTCAAACAATAGCCTAATTGAGAGCCTTAATGACCAGTGATTAATTGACAAGGAATAATGACCAATGATCTCTTTGTGTTGACCCTCAGCAACACTGAGCCAGTAGTAACCTGGCATCCTTCAACACTCAACTACGTCCATCCCACAATATTAATGTTCCATTCCATGAGAGCATCGACCTGAAGACTTTCTATATTATATAAGACTTTCTATATTATATAAGACTTTCTATATTATGTGCAATACAGTTGCATCTTAACAATGCAGAACAAGCCACATGATGATGGAAATTCTTAACTCTAGATCTTTCGCACTCTCGTGCGTCGTCAGGAGCTATGAAATATTGCAAGACAGCAACAGACGGGAGGGGAAATTCTCTGAGGCAAGACAATAGGTATCAGTGGCGACCCATACACAGAGTGAGGGATATTTCTAATATTTAGGTAGATTGATTTATCTCGGGTAAAGAAAGGATCCGTGAAGAGTGAGGAGGAAGTGGGATAGAAGAAGGATAGTTGGGGGAGAGGAAGGAGTACTAGGAAGAAGGGAAGGAATTGGGACTAGACATAACAGCACTGGATTAAGTGACGTCAGCTTAGAGCTTCAAGCTCACCAGTTCATTACAGGTCAGGCTCAGGAAGGCAGCGCCGGATTGGGCCGAATAGGTAAAACTTGCGATTTTGGCTTAAATAGCAACACTCTTCTTGACGAATAAGGCAAACAAAAATTTGTGTATGCAATAATCTCAAAAAAAAAAAAATCATTCTGAACCTAATGAAAAATATATATTTCATTGTGATTGTTCATTATTAAATTATTGAAAACTTATCTAAAATATATTTAGTTGGATTAGGCTAAAATAAGTTGAGCTTGATTTAATAAGGTTAGGTAAGTTTTCTAAGGATCTTTTGGCAGAAAATTATTAATTTTTACATTAACATAGGTGAAAAATATATTTTTAAACGTATAAGAGAAAAATTATAGAAACGACTTAATTTTAAATGATTTTGCTGTAATTATAAGTACACAGCAATTTGGAGGGGGGAGGGGTTATATATTAGGTGGTTTTATTTATTATGTGGGGTTTGGTATTCTGTTGCTATGTTAGGATCTTACATATGGATATGTGTTACATGTGTATGTTTTTCCACCGTTTTGGCGGTTGTGGCCTCTGTGAGGTATTAATGATTCTTTATGCAGTTACAGTTAACTTCAGTGAGGTTTGTGGTAGGAGTAATTTTGTAACTCATGTGGGTTTTTTATTCATAATTGTCTTAATGATTCCTGCAGACTTCAATATGTGTTCATGGAATTTTTATATGAAGGAATATAGGTAGGTTTTCTGGTTTAAATGTTATTGTGTATTTTTCTTTTTGATTTTATGTTGCATTGTTATAGAAACTTGTGCACCATACTCTGTATGTAAAGAAAGAGTCATTTTTGACAATGTATTATTTATATATGTTTTAAATAAAAAATATATATATTTTTTTTAAATGAGTTCTTGCTAACACACACACACACACACACACACACACACACACACACACACACACACATACTGCCCACTGTCGGGGAGCTGGACGAAGTATTTGACATGTAGCTCTGAGTTGTTATCTATGTTGTTTTACTCCCTTTTGTATTCTTGTCAATGTATTTTGTCAATGTAGTTTGCCTTGAAATAAAGTTTATACACAATCAAAAGATGGGGTGGTAGGGGAAGTGGAATATTCAAATGGCTTCAGAAAGAAATCTAAACATTCGTCCTTGAAGCCTTTTTTATCCACTTCTCCGAGGCTATGGGACCCACAATTTACACCAGAGGTGGACCCCATCATATATATATATATATATATATATATATATATATATATATATATATATATATATATATATATATATATGATTTCTGAACGTGTAGCTCTCCTGGTGAATGTTTTGAACGCGTATCATTCTTGGTAAGAGAGTGTTTCGAACATGTATCACCCTTGATGAGAGAAAGCTTTAAATGTGTTTTATTCTTGGTGAAAGAACGTTCCAAACGTGTATCATTCTTGCTGGGTGAACATTCTGAATGCGTATCACTACTGGTAGTGATACTCGTTCCTACCAATAGTGATACGCGTTCTGAACGCGAATCACTATTGGTAGGAAAACGTTCTGAACGTTCATCACTCTTGGTAAGAGAACGTTCTAAACGTTCATCACTATTGGTAGGAAAACGTTCTGAACATTCATCACTCATGGTAGAAGAACGTTCTGAACTTTCATCACTCTTAGTAATAGAACGTTCATCACTCTTAGTAATACAACGTTCATCACTCTTAGTAATAGAACGTTCATCACTCTTAGTAATAGAACGTTCATCACTCTTAGTAACAGAACGTTCATCACTCTTAGTAATAGAACGTTCATCACTCTTAGTAATAGAACGTTCATCACTCTTAGTAACAGAACGTTCATCACTCTTAGTAATACAACGTTTATCACTCTTAGTAATTGAACGTTCATCACTCTTAGTAATAGAACGTTCATCACTCTTAGTAACAGAACGTTCATCACTCTTAGTAACAGAACGTTCATCACTCTTAGTAATACAACGTTCATCACTCTTAGTAATAGAACGTTCATCACTCTTAGTAATAGAACGTTCATCATTCTTAGTAACAGAACGTTCATCACTCTTAGTAATAGAACGTTCATCACTCTTAGTAATTGAACGTTCATCACTCTTCGTAAACAACTTTCTGTACGTTCACCCCTCCTGGTAAACGACGTTCTGAACGTGGGTCACTCTCGGCCAGAGGAAGGGCTGCCTAGTGCTCATTTATCGGCAAATTTCTCCAATAAATGTGTTTTAAATCCCCCTAAAATTCAGGCAAATATTTTCGAAGTGTAAAAAAAAAAGAATAACAAAATTTATTCATTATATATAAATAAATCTTCTGTTTATTCCTTTCGTGTTTATATTATTATCCAAAAAAAAAAAAAATTTACAGTTGTATTTCGACTTTTTTATAACGGGAGGGAGGGGGGGGTTATTTTAACATAGCATAAAATAAATCATGCAGTCCATGTTTACAGTTATTAAATGGAATAATAAAAAAATATTTTCAACGCATTCATTAACATCGGAGTTACTATCTACGTCATACGGGATTTACGGGAAAATACCCGATCAACGTATTGTAATTCTCTCCAAATACTGGACAAAATACTTTTAAAATGTGCCGGTTAATATTTTGTCTTTTTTCGGCCCACCTCAAAGAACTGTTCCAAATTAAAAAAAAAAAATCCATTCTTCTCTGATTATACACTCAATAATTATTTATTATACACTCGACTAACTTTAAGCACAAATATTTATTTTATCTGCTGACTGCAAAAACTGTGTGATTTTTTTTATATCAGTTAATTTAGCGCTGTCTTAATGACTTCGGGAAAATCACCGAGTCAGAATTTCGGTTCGTATAAATGTTTACCGATTTTTTTTCTCATTTTCCGCTTAGTAAATAATAATGAAATGTCTTATTATCAGCTAAAGAAAACATGGATTGATATTAACGGCACTTTTCAAGGCAGGTGAAACTGCTGACCTAGAAAATGTACAGAGAACCTTCATGGCACAATAAAACACCTCAATTACTGGGAACGATTGATGTTCCTCTACCTGTACTCCATGGAACGCAGGCGGGAGAGATACATGATTATATACACTTGGAAAATCATAGAGGGATTAGTACCAAAATTGCACACGAAAATCACTCCCTATGAAAGCAATAGACTCGGCAGACGATGCAACATCCCCCCAATGAAAAGCAGTGGTGCCCCTAGCACGATAAGAGACAACACAATAAGTGTCAGGGGCTCAAGACTGTTCAACTGCCTCCCAGCATACATAAGGGGGATTACCAATAGACCCCCAGCTGTCTTCAAGAAGGCGCTGGACAGGCACCTAAAGCCTGTTGGCTGCTAGTGATCGAGGCTCTCTCTCGGCTGGGCATCAAGCTGTAGCAAGGGTTCTCTTTATAATGTCGTTGACTTCGTTGTGTCTTGCATGCCAGCCCTTGGTTTTGGAACAGTTAAGACCATGTAGACCATATTGGTCGGCTTGCGCATCGCCGCAAATACACGTATATTCCGTATGAATTGGGGCAGCAAGGCGCAGAGCCACTGCAATACGGAGGGTCTTAGGGTCAAGGCGTGTTCCCATTGCCGAAATGGGAACTGTTTGGAGGAAGTCCCCAGAGTGATGTGCACTCACAGCTAGGAGACGGGCAGTCTCCCTGTCTGATGTTACAGCCCTAAGCATATTGGCAAGTATCTTTTCGGTGATGGGGCCGTCCCAGCTTGACTGTTTGTAAGCCAGTTCTTCACTAGGTTTTGGTGTTGGAGCAGCAAGAGTCTCCCATTCAGTGATGGCACTGGTGTAGCTAGGGTCCTGTATTCCTGCTGAATCACTGAGGTTGTCTGGAAGAATTTGTTTTATTAGCTCATTTGATGCTATGGAAGAGGATAAGAAAGCTGGTAGGGCAGTCTGGGAGGATTTGCGTACTCCCAGCCCCCCAAGTCTGACTGGAAGTGAGGCTTGCAACCACTGTCCATCTTCGAGGGAAAGATTCAATACACTCTCTAGCATGGTCTTGAGGAGAGAGTCGTATTCCTTGAGTTTCGGACTGATGAAGGCTGGGGAGCATCTCAGGAAGTATGTAAGTTTTGGGATTGACAGGCACCTGGTGAGTAGGTAGAAGGCATCATGTGTATCGATGTCTTTCATCCTGCCTTCCACGAACGAGTCGTATTGATCAATAACTACACTGCACTAGCCAGGGGTCGAACCCATGATGCTTTGGCCCACCTCATGGTGAGCGGAAACACATGACGCTCTAGTCCACTGAACCACACAATCCTTAAGAGTAGCGCATCCAACTCTGGCTAGTGCTGTGTAGTTATTGATATATATATATATATATATCACCCCCACCACCACCATCCTCACCTACCACCACCACCATCCTCCCCCACCACCACCACCATCCTCACCAACCACAATCCTCACCCACCACAATCCTCACCCACCACCACCAACCACCATCAGCACCACCATTAAAACTTCAGCAGGGAGCCAGTCGTGTGCAGACCCTCTCTTTCTAATTTGTAGTTACCTCTTGTCTCAACTCCTCAGAGAGTGTCCACAACCAAGCCAGCAGCAGCAACACCACCACTACCGCTAGCACCACCACCGCCATCACCACCACCACCACTACCGCTACCACCACCATAACCATTAAGAACAGTACCACCACCACCACCACCACCATTACCACCGCTTGCACCACCATAACCAACAGTAGCATCACCACCACCGCCAGCACTACCATAACCATCGGTAACAGTAGCAGCACCACCATCACCGCTAGCACCACCATATTCACCAGTAACAGTGGCAGCACTACCACCACCAATAGCATCACCACCGCTAGCACCACTAACATCAGTAAGAGCAAGAGTAACAATAGCACCACCACTACCACAACTATCAGACACCAGCAACCACTACCACTACCAGCACCAACATCACTACCACCACCACCACTACCATAACTACCACCACCACCACTACTACCACCACCACCACCACCACAACTAACAGTCACCACCACCACCACAATCACCATTACCACCGTCACCACTACCACTACCACCACCACTACCACAACAACCTCTACTCCACAG